>CATIWF010063525.1:0-55840 GCA_949630135.1 Balakata baccata
GAGCTTACTTTGAGCTTCAATTTCTATTCACACATTTTCCATTTTGAGCATATGAATACATTAATTCATAGTCCTCATGTCAAAGAACATATATCCGGGTCTTTTTCCCAAAACCGAGTTGTGGGACCCACCCAAATAATTCTCTCAAAATGGCTCATAATCACTTTTTTTTTTCCAACAATCCCCCACATGAATAAAATTGGAAGGAAAAGTAAGACAAACAAAGCCTTACTACGTGATAGAGTTTGACGATCGAAAGCTGCATAGGATAGGTAGGTGTTACCCTTTGAACCTTCCCTTATAAAAGTATATTTAATTTACCCACAGTCCAGTTGACATGATGTCATTGAACTGTTCAGTTTTCTCGAGTAAATATGATACACTCCACACAGGAATCTTTCTTGACAAAATTCAGTTCTCATTATTATATTCATTTTGGCCCTGAACATCTACCTGGTTCTGCAAGAGTTTTTGGAGAATTGATTTTTAATACATTCTCCTTTGAAGTGGCCCCACTTCACTCCCACATAGGTGATACTTTACACAAATGTATCATTAAAAGCATAGCTTAACCTCATTTCCAATATTCACTTGGTACATCCCCCACAGTGATCTTTCCACGTCTTTACAATTAGGTTGTCCCATTGAACCTAGATCCTGGGATCTCCAATCAACTAGGTTGGATTTTTCTTTGTATCGATTTATCTGTCTTATACTCCTCTGCAGGCAAAACGACACGACCGTGTGGATCCACACGGGCGTGTCAGTGGCCTAGCCGTGTGGATCCACACGGGAGTGTCGAATCTCTGATGCGAGCATTTCAATAATGAGAAGAATTTTTATTCTCCATATATATATAACCTGTCAACCACTGTCAAACTTACATGGAAAATACCAATATACCTCTACCACTATTCAATAACAACTAATAGTTGCTTTTTCCATAACGAGCATTTCCAAAAACAGGTTTAGAAAAAATATCTATTATATTTCTATTAAAAATAGTTTTTAAAAATTAAAAGAATTAAAAATATAAATTTTTTTATGAAAAATATTTTTCTAAAATTCAATCCCAAATCAAAGCTATACACAGTTTACAGCCACTACCTCATTTTCTTTTACAATAGACAAGACCCTTTTTTGGAACAACAGGCAAATATAGCTTGAATAGTAAGAGTAAGGCTAAAGGAAAATTTCTTTTATGGGTCAGAGAGTTGGATTTTGGAAAATTTTTTACAATGTGAATGATAAAAATAGTGAATAAAATATTTGAGTTATTTTTAAAAATTATTTGAGTGCTATTATTTTTTGTTTTGTCTTATATTATTGTATTGTCTCTAGATATTATCTTAGAGAATGCTCTATCTTTATATTCATTAATTTTTATCAGTGAAACAAAAATATTTTAGAATTTGTCCCGTAAATGGAACTCAAGTTAAAGGGTGAACCTCGTTAAATTATTGATATTATTTTTGGTAATTTTTTTGTTGGTTATTTTTATTATGTAATTATTTTATTATTTTACACATGGAGCCAATCGTATAAACTATTAACAAAAAATTTGTAGATTTACTTGAATAATAAATATTATTTCCATAATATTAAATATTATAATAATATATTAATAACATATAAATAGTTATAATACTAATAATTATATAAATAAATAAAGATATTAGTAGATATTACAAATATAATTAATTAAATTGTAAGGAAAAATAAATATTAAATAGAAATAAAATAAAATTAATACATAAATAGTATAAATTAAATGATGGTTTTGGGTATAGAATATATTAACATAGCATGGTTTATGCCTTAAATTTAATTGCCAGAAAAAATTAATATACTAATCTGATATTAATTTAATAAATTACATTTTATAATTTTACTGAATTCTTTAAGAGTTTCTTAATTTTTAAAGCTCTTTATGCTTTTTTTTTTTTTATGTGTTAACTGAGTTTTCTTTGTGCATTATACTTCATCAATATTTATATGTTATGTAGATCCGATATTGTGTAAATATATAAGTTGTTATTTTAATGATCTTATATTTATCATAAATTAATATATACTTAATATTAACTTAATAGTTTATTATCGGTTATTTTCACTTTTTATAAGGTAAAATATTAATTATATTTTTCAAATATGAATTATATATAGTTGTTTTTTATGCTATTTTTTATATTATTTATAATTTTATTTTCTGTCTAATTTTTTTTTTCCGAAGCAATACGAGAATTATATAGTAGTTTTCAAATGTTTATAAATATAAGATAAGCTACTTTTATGTGTCAAAAAATAATGTTTTATTTAATTATAAAAATAATCACTTTCCTTATCCATATATGGGATATGATTTGAGTAAATTTTGAATTATTTAACTTAAAACAATGAATGATGTGTATATATATATAGCTTAATTCATTACTTTTGTAAAATTAAATTAAATTGCTAGTGGATAGAATATTAAAATTGACTAGCTTGGGAAGCAATAAATTATCAAATTGTGAAAGGGCAGTTGGTTACATGAGATTAAGCAAGGTGCTTGAGGAATACAAATTAATTATATATATAAAATCAAGATTTTCTACTCAAGATTTTTGTTGAAAATAATCCAAGAAAATGAAAGCGAAAGTTTAACTGTTTATAGATCCAGGAAGAAATCTGTAATAATAATAATAATATATATATATATGGTTCAAATTCAAAATTTCATAGCCCTATCACTAGTGGATAATCATGAACCAGGTCAAATGCTTTACCCCCTCATTTCTCATTAACTGCCTAATCCTAACTAGCGGCGGAGTCACGCCTTGAGTCATGAACTAAATTTTATATACTAATTTTTTTTAATGTATTAATATATAATTTAATTAAATTATTAATATATAAATAAATTTTTAAATAAATAATAAATATTATTTATTAAAAAATATAATATTAAATTTAATAATTATCAAGATATAAAAATATTTTAAAAATTATAATTAAAATTATATAAAAATATAATTAACGTTCATAATTGTTCTACACGAGTACTCATATTTTGAAAAAGTTGTACAATTAACTCATTGTTAATGTTGCTAAAAACATCATTTTTAATGTATATAATCAAGCAGTCGTTCATCTAACCATTTTTCCATCTGATTACGCAAATGACTTTTCAAAAATTTTATTGTAGAAAATGTTATTTTCACAGTGGCAGTAGCAACATGTAAGATAAGTATTAATTTCACAAGTAAATAAATTAATAGATACACAACATGTCTTCTTGTCTCAACCAATTTCTCAGCTCGACTTACAATATCTTTTGAGTTTGCAAAATCACTACTAGAGCGCATGTCAATAAGATAAATTTCAAGTTGATTGTCAAGTATCATCAAGTCAACTTGAGAAAAATCATATGACTAAAATTGAGCAAAATAATCAACTTTTGCTTATTAAAAGCTACAAAAGAGTTATCAGGATTAAGATACTCCATACAAAATAGTAATTCAGTAGTTATTTCAGACAATCGATCATTAAACTCTTATAGTTGCATATCCACAATATTATAAAACAAATCAATTTTATAATAATATAAATTTGTAATTGTTAGAGCTATATATCGCGACCTTCTTTTGAATATATAAACATTATCCACGTTAGGAATATTAATATTTTGTTTGGTACAAAATAATATGACTTTTTCTAACAAAAAAATCTCAATTTTCATTTCTCAATAATTACAATCAATTTTTACAAATTTTAACTTAAATCATAACATTTACAAATAGCTCATTTGTCACTCCCAATATATTTTTCATCAAATGCAAAATTAAAAGTTTGCACCAAATCTAAAATTCTATTAGCTTCAGCCTTTTGGTATGGAATGGTACCATATTCTATAATGTATTCTAAAACATCAAGAATAGTAGAAAAAATTTAAAATTAAATTTATCAAGGTGTCATAATGTGAATTCCAATGAGTATCATTTGGTTTTTTAAGCCCAATTTATTGATTTAGACATCGCTCCACTAAGAATCACTATTTTTGGGAATTTGAAATGAGCATGATGGGAGAGCTCAAATTTTTCCTTCGACTCCAAATCAAGCAAGGCAAAGATGACATCTTCATCAATCAATCCAAGTACACAAATGAATTAATCAAAAGATTTGGGATGGATAGATGTAAGAATGCCAAGACTCCAATGAGTACATCAATAAAATTGGACAAAGATAATAAGGGTAAAGCAATTAATGAAAAGCTTTATAGAGGTATGATCGGCTCACTTCTTTATTTAACTACCTCTAGACCCGACATTATGTATAGTGTATACTTATGTGCAAGATTTCAATCATGTCCTAAAGAATCACACTTGCATGCAGTAAAAAGGATTTTAAAATATTTTCATGGCACTATGCACTTAGGACTATGATATCCAAAAAATTCTTCATTTCATATTATCGGGTTCTCAGATGCCAACTACGCCTACAGTCTGTTGCATAGAAAAAGCACGTCTGGGACGTGTCACTTTATTGAAGAGTGTTTGGTTTCTTGGCATAGCAAGAAATAAGTTTCGGTAGCCTTGTCCACCGCTGAAGCCGAATATGTGGCTGCTAGTTGTTGTTACACACAAGTCATTTGGATGAAGTAACAACTAAAGGATTATGGTCATGACATTGACCACATTCCAATCAAGTGTGATAACACAAGTGCCATAAACCTTTCTAAAAATCCCATTCAACACTCTAGAAGTAAACACATTGACATTAGACATCATTTCTTAAGGGACCATGTTCAAAACGGTAATGTTTTGTTAGACTTTATTAACACTAAAAACTAACTTGCATATATATTTACCAAGCCTCTAAATGATGAAAGGTTTTGTTTTATAAAGAGAGAGCTTGGTATGCTTGATGGGAACACCTTGATTTAAGCATCTTTTAAATCTTGTTTATGCATACTATTTGTTATTCTTGTATGTTTTTTACATGCTTTATGTGAATTCTAAACTTTAGGGATAGAAAATTGCCTTTTCTCCTAAGAATTCACAGAAATCCCCTATCTCCAGCTCGGGAAATAGTTTTTCCGCTCGGGAACCATGTCCCGCTCGGGATATTATGCCTCCCGCTTGCAACTTCTTGGTCATCAGTTTGACCGTTGGAATTTCTCATCTCCCGATCGGAAATCCCCATTTCCCGGTTGGGACATTTAAAATTTTTTACCGTTACATTGTTTCTAACGTATATGCTCGGGAAGGGTCTCTATCCCCCTCGGGACTCAGTCAAAAAATTTAATTTTTTCGACCGTTAGAGGATTCCCAATGTCCTAATCAGGACTCTCTCGATGGCAGCCTTTTTGTAACTGCCACCAATCAGTTTCTTTTCTGACATTTATTTCTCCCAAACAGTAACATACCTCTTCATTCCCTATAAATACTTCACTATTTCCCTTCTTCCCTTCATAATTGCATCAAAGCCCTTTCTCTCTTCCAAAATTTCTCCAAATTTTCATATTCTCTCCAAACACTTTCTCTCTCAATGGCACCAAAGGTTGGCACTTCCAAATCAAGAGCCTCCAAAGGCAAAGGGGTGGCATCTTCCACCCAAGTAACCTCCTTTCAAGACATCTTCAATGCCTTCTCCAAGGAGGAAAAGAAAAGATGTGCCAACATACAATCCAAGAAGTTCATCTCCGATATATCTCTCAATGTTAAAGATCTTGATAGATTGGGTGTCGATGATGAAATTATGGGCACTCTTGACAAAATAGGATGGACTACATTTGTCATGTCATTTGAAGATGGTCATGATGAACTCACCATTGAGTTCCTCTCTACACTTTAAGTAATCAAGGATGTCAAACACCCTCTTGGCTATTATGGGCTTCAATTTCGTCTTTTTGGCCAACCATAAGAGATGGCCAAGCATCAATATGCAAATGCCTTTAGATTCACAAAGGAGGGCCTCATCAACACACAAGTCATGCATCTCCCTCCTCTTGATGTGTGGAAAGAAATTTCTCTTGAAACAAGGCTTGACAAAAGATCAAATGCCAAGCATATCAAGACTCTTTCTCACTTCATCCTTCATCGAATCATCAGCTTCACCATAAATGCAAGGAGTGAAAGCAATAAGAAAGTCACCCATGAGGACCTTCTCTACATCTATGCCATGGTACACAATAGGCCTACGGACATGACACATCTTTTCCTAGACAAATTCCAGTCCATGGCCTCCACCACCAAGGGCACCATTTCATTCCATGCTCAAATTACCTTTCTTGCAAGGCATCTCAAACTTATGATGCAAGAAAATTATGCACTTCTCTCTTCTTCTCGCTCTCAATATGAAAGCTTCTTGGATATCCAATATCTCTTGAATTGCAAGGCGATTGGGCAACCTTCCAAAGATATTGACTCCTTTTTCTACACCTTTGGGGAACATGGTGCCCAAAAGCCCATTCAAGAAGCAATAAGAAAAAAAGGCAAGAATGTCTATAGGAGGAGAAGGCCCAAGTGTACAAGAGATACCACCTCCACCACTACCTCCTCAACCACAACAACTTACTTTGCAAAGTCTTTATGACTTTCAAATGCAATCCTTCACCACCTTGAAGGATATGATGCAACATCTCTACCTTGATATTCAAAGCATGCAAAGGCAACTCAACTTAAATGTGTGTTCCCATAGCTTTGAACAAGCCCCACCATTTAAGGGAGAGCAAGGTGATGAGGAAGAAGAAGATAGTGGAGATGAAGATGAGGGCAATGATGAAGAGGAGGGTGATGATTAGTTAGGAATTTGTTTTTTTACTTTTTCTTTTATCCACAATTATGTATTTTTTTTATGTCATTAATAAAACTATAGTTGTCTTCTACATATCGCATTCTTTTTGATATTGACAAAGGGGGAGAAAAATAACATATCTAAGCAAAAATCTAAAATTTTTCCTCAAATGATTTTTAAGGTTAACTTATTTGACTTTTGCTTATTAATATATTTTGCATCCTCAAATGATATGAAACTTTGAATACTTGTTACTCTATATGTTAATTTGATTATTGAACTTTCAATTTGATATTTTTGCATAGTTTGATTATCAAAATCAAAAAGGGGGAGATTATTAACTAAAGGGTGATTACTCTCTATTTTGATCTTGACAATGAAATTAATTATTACTAACATTCTTATTGAGTGTTGTTTTAATAGTGTTCAAAATTTCAGCACATTTGGTTAAGGTTTCCTCATTGAACAAGTTAAGAATTTCATGGAGACGTGTAACTCCCGATCGGGACACAAGTCCAGACCGGAAAGTGCCATATCCAGACCGGGAAAATATTGCCTCAAAGTGTCTCAAAGTTCTAGTAGCCAAAGCAGATCGGGAAAGGGTATGTCCCGATCGGGACCATCGGTTTCCAGACTAGGACAATAATGTCCCGACCGGGACTATAGAGCATACCAAACAAACCAAGTGTCCAGACCGAAAAACTCTACAGGGTGATGACCTAAGAGTTCCAATAGCAAAAGCCGATCGGGAGATGGGATGTCTCGATCGGGACACTCAGGTTTCCGATCGGGAATGGTTGCGGTCCGAGCAGGACATTCAAAAAGACATTACTATTGAAGAGGAAACACCACCATAATGTGCCACTTCATCAGAAAGTCAAAACATACTTAGTCAAAACAAACTCAGGTCCCGACCGGGACGCATTCAAAGCCTAGAAGACCCAAATTCCTGGCAGTGGCATCATCGGGCAAGTCCCGACCGGGACGTATGGAGTTCCGACAAGGACACTTGAACAAAAACTAGTCGTTTGAGATTTCAGCCAACCAGAAGCTGCCATGTAATACAATTAGACATTTCCCGTGGTTCCCGACCGGGACACCTCTCTCTGCAGACTGTATTTAATGCACTTGTAAGAGAACATTAGAAAGAGTTATAACACCATTTGTAACGGTTAATTGGTAGGTAATCAGTATAAATACCTTACCAAAAGGCCATTTAATAAGGACCAATAACTTAATAAGTGTCAAAGCTATTGCAGTTTATTTTTTCAAATCCTTTCATTAATTGTTTTTGTATAAGGGTTCAAGTATTAATCTGAAAACACTTCGATTATCTTATAATTGGGTAATGTGAGCCAAATTACAAGAAATTGGTTTTTGTGTGAGCCACAAAACACAAGGAAAATTTGGATTGAATGTTAGCCTTGTTAAAACACCTAGTTGGGAATAAGCTAGTTGAAACTCCAAAAATTGTAATATAAGTGATTAGATTAGTTAATACCCAATCTAAGTTGGAGAGAGGAGTAGGGTTAGTTAACACCCGAACCTCTATAAAATTCGTGTCTCAATTTTCTCCTTCTCTTGTATTATTTTGTATGTACAAATTTATTATTTCCCACCAATTTATCTCTCCCTTCTTGGTGATTGTTTGGGCAACAAAATATTTGAAGTAATTTCTTTCAATGTCCTTTAATATTCTTCTTATTTTTTCTTTTTGAAAATTTAGGCATATTTCCAATATATTTCAAATATATATCCAATGAATTCATAAGTTATTCCAAAGGTATGTCTAATGTGAGATATGAATTCTTAAGGAATTTTAAAAGTATTCTCAATGTATACCAAATTGATTTCTAATGTATAATTAATGTATTTATAAAATATACCGAACTAAGATATACTATAGGTATATCGAATGTGTACTTTTTAATATAACTTTTTGAATGTAGAATTTTTATAATATTTTTAGGTGTTTTTGGAAGTTTTAAAAAAACTTTAAATGAAGATATTGTCATAATATTTTAGAAGATTTTTGATAATTTTTTTAAAAATTATATAATTTTTTTCCAAAACAACTTATTCGCATATAAACTAGGTCAAAATAATGTCACGGTCTGTTGGTTATAGAAGAATTTTCACGGTTTACCGAAATTTAAATTTTTTTTTTCAATTTTACCGATGAATTTTCGTCTTTTCATTTGTACCGAAAATTCTTTTCATCCCTACTAATCACTAAATTTTTTTTTGCAAAATCAACGAAGCATTGGCGATTAAGGAGGAGGAAAAAGATGATCTCCAGTTAAACCTATGATTGATTGTTAAAGAGGTGGTTGTTGCTTCAACTTCCATGACCTCTTTTTCTTTTTCTTCAATTTTCATTTCGATTTGTTCTTTTAAATATGTGTTGTTGTTAATTTCTTTTTTGTTCTTTATTTTTTTGGTGAAAATGACTAAAATATCCTCAAGGTATACTAGATATATTCTTATATAATTTTTAAAGGTATATCCAAGGTATTTTAAGGAAATTTTCAAGAAATTCCTAAGGTATACCAAAAATATCTTCAAGATATACTCGAGATATTCTTATAGAATTTCCAAAGGCATATCCAAGGTATTACCAGTAAATTCCTTCCAATGAATTTTTAAAGTATACCCAAAATATGCTCAAAATTTACCTAAGATATTCCTGATGTATTTCTAAGCAATTCCAAATATATACCTAATGTATCTTCAAGATATATCCAAAGTATATATCCAAAAAGATATATCTAACTGTTTGTTTGAAATTTTATAATATTTTGAATTTCGATTAAATTCTATTTTTATTCTTCTTCATCTTTTTTAATAATTTAATTGTTCTTATTCTTTTATTTTTTCTGAAAATTGAATCAAAATATTTTTAAAATATACTAAAAATATACCGAAAATATACCATTTAGATATAGTTTAGAATTTGTAATTTTAAAAAGTTATTGAAAAAAAAATAATGAAAAACAATACCCCATTTTTGGTTGTAGGCGCAAAAATTACAGCTAGGGCCCAACGATCTTTTTTTTTTGTTTTTTAAGGAGCAAACTTGTTCCACGCAAATGGTGTGAGAGAAGAGGAGGGGAAAGGTACAGAAAAGATACTTGGTCACTTCAATTACCTTCGAAGCCCTTCCGAATCTGCAGATCTGTAATCGTCTTCTCTCTCTCTCTCTATTTTTTTTTTTTTTATAATAGTAATAATGCGAAATTCAGCATGAAAAAAGTGGAAATATCTTGCATTTTTAGCATCTGAGTTGCGAATTTCCACTTTCAATCCTGGACGACCAAAATCATTCATCATGAGAGTATCATCAGCAGCCACAGACGACCGCGCTGCCACTCTGAGCGGCGGAGGCTTCCGAGATGCCGAGACACTATTCCGTTCTAAACCTATATCTGAAATTCGAAATGTGGAAGCTACAACCAGAAAACAGATCCAAGACAAGAAGGAGGAGCTCCGGCAATTGGTAGGCAACCGCTATCGAGACCTTATCGATTCCGCTGACTCCATCGTCCTCATGAAGTCTTCTTGCGAGTCCATCTCTTCTAATATCGCTTCCATTCAAAGTAAGATTCGATTTCTCTCTGCGTCTCCTGTATCTGAGACCCCTAAATTGACCAGTCCTAACCCAGCCCGCATCCAAATCTATGGAATTGCCAGTCGCGTCAAGTACTTGGTTGACACTCCCGAAAACATCTGGGGATGCCTAGATGAATCCATGTTTCTGGAAGCCGCCGGGAGATACGTTCGTGCCAAACACGTGCACTACAACCTTATGCAACCCAACAATGCCTACAGCACTGCTACCTCTGCTGTTGATTGGGATCACACCATGATCTCGTCCAATTTTCCTCTTTTGCAACATCAGTGGCAGATCGTCGAGAGCTTCAAGGCCCAGATTTCGCAGCGGAGTCGCGAGAGGCTGTTGGATCCGGGACTCGACGTTGGGGCTTATGCTGATGCTTTGGCTGCTGTTTCTGTCATTGATGAATTAGACCCCAAGCAAGTACTAGATTTGTTTCTTGATACTAGAAAGTCTTGGATTTTGCAGAAATTAGCTACTTTTGGCGGCACTGATAATAATGCTGCTACTGGTGAGGTTGTGGTTTCTGTGTTCTGTGAAGTTCTGAAGATTATTCAGGTCAGTGTAGGCCAAGTAGGCGAGTTGTTTTTGCAAGTTTTGAACGACATGCCTCTGTTTTACAAAGTTATTTTCTGTTCCCCTCCTGCCTCTCAATTGTTTGGCGGCATTCCTAACCCAGATGTCGAGGTGAAGTTGTGGAAATCGTTTAGGGAAAAACTGGAGTCTGCAGCAGTTACTCTGGAGAAACAGTACATTGCAAAGACTTGTATGTCTTGGTTGAGAGATTGCGGTGGAGAGGTTGTGAGTAAGATTAATGGCAAGTACTTAATTGATACAATTGCTACTGGTAGAGAGCTTGCATTGGCAGAAAAGTTGATAAGAGAGACTATGGACAGTAAAAAGGTGTTGCAGGGGAGTTTGGACTGGCTCAAGAGTGTGTTTGGGTCTGAGATTGAGTTGCCCTGGAGTAGGATTCGCGAGCTAGTTCTAGAAGATGACTCAGATCTCTGGGATGAGATATTTGAAGATGCTTTTGTGCAGAGGATGAAAGCTATTATCAACTGTCAGTTTGAAAATTTAGTCAAAGATATTAATGTGGAGAACTCTGTTTGTGCAATTGGAGGGGCTCCTGGAGAACATATTGATTTCCAGGCTTACTTGAATAGACCATCCACAGGTGGTGGGGTTTGGTTCTTAGAACCCAATGGAAAGAAGTCTAATTTTGGATCAGGTTGTAAGGCATCTCCTGAAGAAAATGATTTCCATGGTTGTCTTAGTGCCTACTTTGGTCCCGAAGTTAGTCAAATTAGGGATGCTGTGGACAGCCATTGTCAAAGTGTACTTGAGGACCTTCTCAGTTTCTTAGAATCTCCAAAGGCAGTATTCAGGCTAAAAGATTTGGGGCCGTTTTTACAAGATAACTGTTATGGTAGCTTGTCAGCCATATTGGCACAGCTGAAGATGGAGCTTGATAAATTGTACAATGCCATGGGAAATGCTGGCAAGGGAAGTCAACTTATGCCTTCTGCCATATTTGTTGAGAGATCTCTTTTCATTGGGAGACTCTTATTGGCATTTCAAAAGCATATAAAACACATTCCATTGATACTTGGTTCTCCAAGGTTTTGGGCGAAAGATGCTGTTAATGCAGCTTTTGACAAGTTACCATCTATGTTGAGGCAATCTAGAGTTGCCCCTGATTCTGTTATTGCTAATAGTCCTGGCAGGCAAGCACATACTGGCTCTAGACGACATACTTCATCTGCTACTGCTGCTTTGCTTGGAACTAATGAAAATGTAAGCCCTAAACTTGAAGAACTAGCCAAAACCACTAGGGATCTTTGTATCAGAGCTCATGAGTTGTGGATATCCTGGTTATCTGATGAGCTTTCAGTCATTCTTGCTCGGGATCTTGGAAAGGATGATGGATTGTCAGCAACAACTCCCTTGAGGGTATGTGGTCTTGGCTGGATAAGTTGGTTTTATTCTGTCAGACTTTTTCTTGTCATGTTCAATTCTGCTAAAATTTTTAAATGGCGTGTGCTATTGTGGATTATAGTAGTTGAGTTTAATGCACATTTTCTTCTTTTTTTTGGTAGTCCTCACATTTGTAGCAGGTGAGTAACTATGTTAGGGAATTATATTGTGAGGATACTAAAAATATGTATTTGGAAAGGTAAAGCCAGAAAAGTTTTCATTGTGAAACACCTCTATTAACCATTTTGCTAGTGGGACCCAGAGTAGAAAAATGTGGTTAATCTACTGATAAGAATGTCAAAAGGTGAATCTCAATCTCTCTCTCTTTTTCTTTGTCACACATGCATGTGTCGCTTGCTATATACTTCAAAGCAATTGAATGTTTTTATTTTTTTATAGAAGAATATTGCATATGTACATATACTTGCACATGCACATGAAGGATTTTGATCAAGCTACTTGGAAACATAGTTGTCAAAGGTGCGCATGAGGTGCTAGCCTTAGCGCCTAAACAGCCCTAAGGCGGGCACAAAGGCGTGAGCCTTGGTTCACCTTGGGCCTAAGGCAAGGCGCTCTAGAGGCGTGCCCGAGTGACATTTCCTTTTATCTTCTTGTTTTTTCTTCCATCCAGCCTAAACTTTACAACCTAAATTCTCATAATGCTATTAGGCTTATGCACATTTTGACCGAGGTATGATTATTCAAAAAAAATTCTCATTTATCAAGTCAAACTCAACAATTAATCACATACAAGCCCTAGCTTATTCATACACATTATTTAACTAACATTCTTATGATAATATATCAATGATTTATTTTAATTAGCTTCAAATTTATATTAGGTAGTCCCTTATACCCCATTCACACAACTCATTGAAGGTTCCTACTCGAGATACAATCACATGTCAAACATAAGCATAAAAAAAAAAAAAAATTCACAAAAATAACTTAGTCAAAAAGTATGCACAAACCTTAACTTTTGTTCTAGATTATTTTTTCCAAATTTCTTTCACTTTTTCCTCTTTTTTTCCTTCCACTAGCTTGATGTCTCCCTTTCTTCTTGTGCGGCCGTAGGTAAATCATGCAAAACTCACATAATTTCTATAATTTTTTATGGCATAATCCAATACAACTACCAATTGACTTCTAATATAACTTAAGCTCAAATTTTCATTCATTATAACTAGTTTTAAGTGCAAAATTTCTCGAAGATTGGTCAATGGTTTCAAAGGTTCAAAGCTCTCTAATTTTATCTTTGCCATTTACATGGTTAAACCATCTCAACAATAGCTCTTTTTATGATTTTCATGTCTAACTTAATTTTCTCCCCTATTCTTGTTCAACCCTAGGCTAATTATTCCACTTTCTAACTTCAAATTCTTGTGAAGAACTTGAAGAAAATGACATATGTGGTACATAAAATCAAGTAAAGGTAATTTATCAAAAAACTTTAATAATTTTTTATTTTGAGCAAATGTTGGAGGTTGGAGGACAGTTTATTGCATGTTTAATGTTAACATCAAATATATTGTACACTAAAAATTGTTATTATTAGATAAAATGAGTACATATGTGATAATATTATGCTCATGATTTTATTTTATGTATGTGTTCTGTTATGAGTTCTAGGTTTATTTTATTTTATTTTATTTTTTATACCTTACTTTTGTTAGGTGTGTGCCTCCCCTTGCGCCTAGGCAATAAGAGCCCTTAGCGCCTTGGTGCGCCTTTTGCCTTCAACAACTATGCTTGGAAACTAGCATCACAGTGAAGCCATATGTTAGCTTAGTATTCCAATAATTACATGACCATTATCTTAGGCACCTAGATTTTATTGATGTGCTGAATAAAATGCTCAGCTAATTATTTACGAAATAAGATAACTTTATGATCTCTTCCATTCTGTTGTTCTTGGTTCGTATGTGGCTTCCAAGTTATAAGATTTTACCATGACCTGAATATTTGGCAGGGCTGGGATGAGACAGTTGTCAAGCAAGAACAATCCGATGGGAATCAGTCTGAATTGAAAATATCACTCCCATCCATGCCTTCGCTCTATATTATTTCGTTTCTGTTTCGAGCATGTGAAGAGATTCATAGGATTGGTGGCCATGTACTTGACAAGTCCATTCTACAAAAATTTGCATCAAGACTATTGGAAAGGGTATGCATTTCGAGCGGACATTTGATATAAATTGATTCCATGGATTTGTCACATAGTTCTCACTTGCACAACATGTACAATTGTACGGATGTGTGAATTTTCTTCTCCTTGATCATTTTGTTTCTTTACTTGTGATCATGGTGCATTGTGGAATTTGGATCTTTGCTAAAATTCCTATCGTGGTACAATGTTGAATTAAGATCTTTGTTACAACTATTGGCTGTCACATGTATTTTCTCCCAATAGGGTGACTAACGATAGTTCCTTTAATCCTTCACATTTGAGATAATTCAGAACACATTGTAATGCAATTTAATTTCAGTTGATCCTTGATAGTGCTTATCACCATTAATCCATAATTAAAATAATCCTTCCACAACCATTTCTTGTTGCTTGTATTGGTGGATCATATTTAATACTTTTGATGGCCACTCTACATTAGTTGGTGATGGTCTTATGTTTTTGAACCACCATTATTGTTTTTTTTCTACTCTAAGTATCTAAATTTGCTTTGCTGTGAATTTGCTTGCTTTCATATATCGTGTCCACAACTCCCCTCTTTTATTATCTTTTTTCTTTTGTGGCATTTCATTTATATCTTTTTATCTGGTTGTTCAGTATTCTCACAGAAAAATAGGCATTCCATAAGATCATCTGTTTTGAACTTTTGATAATTCATGCAGCTCACTGAAATTTATGAGGATTTCTTATCTGCTAGAGAGTCTCATACGTCTCAAGTTTCAGAGAAAGGAGTCCTGCAAATTCTCTTAGACCTAAAATTTTCGGCTGATGTTCTCTCTGGGGGTGATTCAAATATTACTGAGGACCTATCCAAGGCTCCTAAGGTGAAGAAATCTTTCAGAAGGAAACAGGAGCAGAGCCAAGCAAAGTCATTATTTAGAGAGCGTATTGATGGGCTAATTAATCGTTTTTCACAAAGGTTGGATCCGATAGACTGGCTGACGTAAGTTCCTCTTCTCTCAATTTAAACAAGCAAAACGTTTATCTTAGACTGCTAAATCTATGATCTCATATTGCTATTGAATTTTAAATAAGTGCTGATGACTGGAGCAATGCTTAGAGCTTGTTGTCATGGGATTCTTGGCCGTGATGGATATTGTGGAAAATGGAAATTTTGACATAAACTTTATAAGATTTGGTTAGA
This sequence comes from Balakata baccata, assembly GCA_949630135.1. NCBI lineage: Eukaryota > Viridiplantae > Streptophyta > Magnoliopsida > Malpighiales > Euphorbiaceae > Balakata > Balakata baccata. Next base: position 15,697 of record CATIWF010063525.1, read on the forward strand.
GTTAATAGTATGAAGCCTATTTGGAATCTAGTCCTACTACAATATTTTTTAATGAAAGGTTCTTTTAGAAGAATTTCATGATACAGATTATCCTAGTTGGGGATTTGAAAAGAGCTTCATTTAGTCCCAATCACTACCCTCCAAGTGATAGGTTGAAATTCACACTTTTTATATTGCCAACTTGTGAAATATTTTGTTCATAAAGCATTCTCATTGAATTTATATCATTATTGCAAAGCATTACATATGATTTTGGTTGTTTGAAGCATTAGTTTTACAATATTGGTAGGATGCAAAATTTTGATATCCTACAGTTTGTCGTCTTTAGCCCTTTGAAACAAGGAAAATGTTTTGTAAAATTTTCACGGGCTTGTATTTTTGGCTGCCTTGAAAAGCAAAACCTTGTCAGTAATGTTTCAGTAACTGGGAACTATGTAGGTTGTGCAATCATAAATTTAGAAATCCTCTTGCTATATGATGGCAAGGAATGGGAAAGGTGTTATTGAAATCATGGGGGGGTCTACACTAGTTCAATGTGGTTTTTTTAAACGTCATAAGTAGGGTCAAATACTAGCGAATGACTGACATATGTATTGAACCTCGACCGGGAAACGTTAAAGATGTGGCATTGGTAGAGTAGGGTTAACTAGTTAATCTAAAGACGAAAAAGTGTCATTTGGGAACTATTCTATTCAATTAAGCTTCTTGGTACTTCTCTATTAAATTGCAGATTCAGGAGTTTCCTACTTTGGAAGAGTGCTTTTTTTCCTGTTTTTATTTGAAATCTTCTTATTTTGGATTCAGTTCCTACAAATAATTAGGGTAATGGAGCTCCTTAGTCAAATTTTGCAGAAACTATACAAATTTCTGGATCTTCTTCTTCTTCTTCTTCCTCTGCTGCTAGAAACTTTAATTGAATTGGACCACGAGTTGACACTTAAAACTGGAAGATTGAAAACTCTTATTTCTCATAAATTTATTCTGATTTTTTTTCACATCCTTAATATCAAAAGGTGAATACCACACACTTTACCAAAATTTTTCATATTTTCTTAATCAATGTTGTTAGTTATACTGTTTATCATGCTGATTTCTAGCCCATAACAGCTGTAAATCTTATTTTCCTCATCTTCTCTTTCTTGATCAGTTTGCCATACCGTTCTTTTGGCTTAATTCTCACTGATGTTTCTGTTAAATGTGTGTTACGTTATCAACACTTAACGTTTTAGTTATTTATTACGTTTTCCTATATATTAGTTAGCATCCTTTTGATTAACTTATAATATCTGAATTTCCTAATGTATTTTATTGATTGAAGGTATGAGCCATATCTTTGGGACAATGAGAAACAGTCGTATCTACGACATGCTGTCCTTTTTGGGTTCTTTATGCAACTGAATCGAATGTACACAGATACTGTGCAGAAACTGCCTTCTAGTCCAGAATCAAATATAATGAGATGCTCTATTGTTCCTCGTTTCAAATACCTTCCAATCAGGTAATACTTTGTTTATATATATATATATATATATATATATATATATATATATATATGAGAGAGAGTATAGACAATGTAAATAAGAAAAATGAATGAAAGAGTTCTTTGTGAATATTTGGAGCTACAAATATCAATAAATTCAATGGGAGGGCGTGCCCTGCTTAGAATCAAATGGCTAAAATTATTCTTGTATGCCGGTTGATAAATTCAAATGTTATAAATGCGGTGTATGCAGTAAAGGGTGCTGGGAAACTCGAACTATTGGCAGCTATGGTAGTAAAAGCCTTCGGAAAGTAAAATCCTTTGGTACTCTGACAATATATATATATATATATATATATATATATATATATATTGTTATTGTTCTAGAGATCAGCGGACTTAACAGAAAAAGAAACATGTTTTATCCACCTGGCAATGTGGGACAAATATCCATCAAGGCCAATTTCCTTATGTGTTAAAATAGACAAAGCCCTTGCATTGGGCCAAATTTTTATTTGAGAAGTTTCTTGCTATTACTACAAAACAGCAGTAATTGTGAAGGGCTTCCTTCACTTATAGATTGTGTCTAGCACTTGTAAGGTGGCCTTTTTTCTTGCAATTAACGAGTCTTTTGGTTTTGGTTAATTGAATTCGCCTGATTAATTTCTTGTTGTAAATTCTGACTAGCAGAGTCATTTCAGTTTGAGAAGTGTGCCCATCCATTTTAAGTCACAAGCTTATATTTGATAGCATTTTGCTTAGATCAAGTCTTAACACATTGTTATTGTCACCAAGCAATGTTCTCTATTCACCATGTTCGTTGTAGAATGGATCTTTATTTCTAATGTCATCTTTAATATCCAGTGCACCAGCATTGTCTTCAAGAGGATCTGCTAAAACATCCATTCCAGCAGCTTCAGATGACATGTCCTCGAGAAGTTCCTGGAAAGCCTATACCAATGGAGAGCTTTCTCAGAATATTGATTTGGATGACAGCTCAAGTTTTGGTGTAGCAGCACCCATTTTGAAGTCTTTTATGCAGGTACAGCTTTCTGTGCCAATTTTCTGGCCTTAAATGCCTTTACATCTCAGTTTCGATCTGAAAGAGATTAGACAAGGCCTTTACATCTCAGTTTAGATCTGAAAGAGATTAGACAAGGCCTTGTGCGTGTTATATCAACAAATAGCTATCTGATCCCTGACTTCTAAGATGGCATATGGGCCAAAAGCAGTTATCAAAAATTTGATCATAATTATGATTTTGTGATTGAATCAGATATATGATTCACTTATTTCTAATTAGATAGAATGTGAAAGATTGGTTGATTGAATGAGAGCCAATTTGTCCATGGAGGGGAATTTAGGTGGTAATTAATAGTGGGATGGTAATTTGAAGGTCCAAATTTTTTCCTTATTCTGTGCTTTCTCTGTCTTATTCTTTTTTGGTGCAGCGGAGGTGGATAGAATATATCTCTAGAACAACTTCTGTTGAATTAGTTTTAGTGGGTACTTCGTGCTATGGTAATACTAATACTTGGAGAGATGGATAATTTAGAATTTTGAGGCTATAAATCCTTCTAATTAGATGCCTCCAAACCTGGAATTGTAGGATGTCAAAAAAGTTAGTGAAATTTTGAAACATTAAAGTGTTTTAACACTGTGAGAGATGATTATTGATTCTATCTTTTGGGTAGATACTTGAAATCATTTTATAGACTATTTATCTACTTTCTTTGGTATCAATGCCTTGTTATGTCAATTACTTTCACTACCTCTTATGCATCTTTGCTTGATGGAGTGGGAAAGATAGTATCCATCATGATGGGTTTAATAGACAACACCACCTCTGATTTCAATTCTTCTTTTGGTGAGGAATAGATCTGGTTAATAGCTACCATAATATGTACTGTGTATTTAGATTAAGTAACTAATTAATCATAAGTTCTGCGGACAATATTACTAGAAGATAAAACATTAGTTTTATATTTCTGCTGTATTATATTTAGTGGTATGGACCATATCGTTCTCTTACACTAGCTAAACATATACATGGTTGTTTGCTTAGTTCTTTTGGCAAACATGCATTGTGATGATCAAGCATTTATTTAGGAAGCCACAGTTGTGACAATAATTTCCCTTGTAATTATCAGGTCGGCAGTAGGTTCGGGGAGAGTACCTTAAAGTTGGGGTCTATATTAACTGATGGGCAAGTGGGCATATTCAAAGACCGATCAGCAGCTGCCATGTCAACATTTGGTGATATTTTACCTGCCCAAGCTGCAGGTCTTCTTTCATCCTTTACAACTACCAGATCAGACTCTTGATTTCCAGTGAATCCTTTTGTTCTTTTCTCTTTTTCCCAAACCCAGTTGCATACTTTATTCGAGTGAAGTGGATTAAGAAATTCCCCCTATATGGTGAGGCCAAAATGCAGAAAGGTGACCTGGGACCAAAGTGGAACGGTTCTATGTATAGTGGGGGTGGGGTGGTTTAGAAACTGTGCGAGAAGTGACTATATCTGGAAACAAAATGCAAATTATGAAATTTGAAAGGGAGCAAGTGGAAATCACAGTAAATCTGTATACTGTTGAAAGTAATTAACATTCTGTAACATGAAGGATATACGACTTTGAGGTTGAATTTTGATTTATCATGTATACGTGGACCATTTGCTAAAATTGCTGAACAAGGAAGAAAAGCGATTTCAAGTGGGTTTTTTTTCTTTCAGTCTGAGCTTGTGACACTTGACTCGAGCTGACTGTATAGAAGCTGATTTTTACGTTTTCCAGATCGTGTGAATTTCTTTACTGAGTTGCAATGATGGTGGTTCGAATGGAATGAAATTATGGCATTGGGTTGTCCAAATAGATATTCGACCATCTCAAGAGGATTCTCTTGCAGTTAAAAATTTTTCATTTTTGCTCGATGGGTGTGGTCTGATAGTCGTAACTGTCAGCTTTTGCGTAGCTCAAGTACTGCCCGCCCTTATGTTCAACAGGATGCAGTATAGAAGGAATTCTAAAGAGCAGCGTGTACAGTTTTCTTATGCTTGTGTCTTGAGCATAATTATTTTTTTGTAAGGAGAAGCGACTGAAAGACGGAGAAAGGGACCATCATTTTACTAAAAACCCATCTTATATAAATGCAAACCCAATTGTTTTAAGTGCTGAATGGGTAAGAACGCTATCTGAATGCTAATGTTTATTATACTACTGTATATTCTGGTAATTAGAAGTGGTTAAAGACTTGAAAGCTTCTGCATGCTCCCATATCTTAAAAAGTGACTTGAAACCTTTACCCGATATGGGAAACATACGGTAGTGCTGAACATCTTGGAGGAGCAGAAAAATCAGTGCAGGAAGCAATTTAATGATATTATGGCAAATATAAACTTTGATTATATTCTGCCAAACGTGCGGACCTAATTTAGGCTTATTCAAACCCTAGTATTGGAGGGGAAATTTCAACCGATTCTAATTGCCAGAAGCAAAACCTGTAAATGGTAAATTACATCTATCAAATTACAATATTCTTATAACTTGTAATGTGTACCCGATTATTTAATCTGCTGTAACTTATAATAAGATGTAATTCACCTTATATATTTTGAGTTCAAATCTCAATCAAAATTGTCAATAATAATGAAAACAAGAAGTCTAGGAAGAATCGAGATGTCCCAAAATTTCTTAGGATTGAAATTCAGCAATATATAGATTGGATTTATTATTATTATAATTATTATTATTGAAGGCCCTCTCAGTTTTATATAGGATTGTTTTGGCATTAGTCTACATAGATTCCATGTAAACTTTATTTATAGTTAAGTTTTTTATATAAGCAATATTCTCTTAATAATAGTTGAGGAGAAAAACCATCATAATCAAATATTAAAATGATGAAAAAAACTCTCAAAGCTATAATTAAGCAAAAAGTCAAAACAAAACATATTCTTACTTCAAGCATATCTGAAAACTGCAAAGAACATATAACAAAACAAAAGAGCAACATTCCAAGCTATACATAAACTCAACATCTACCGTTTCCTATTGCTCCAAGATTGAATACTGATAGAAGTCACCTAATTCTTTTCAAAAACTAGTTTAACTTAGGAATGTCCAAATCATTATAAAAAGCATATATATCTTTGTGAGAGCATTCAACATGACCTCTTATGCCGAGGGCCGAACATATGAGAAATTTGAAATAAGAATTTTGTAGGACTAGACATATGTGGGTGGCCCAATTAGTGACTCTGATATCATGTTAAATAAATAAATTTTAAATCTAACTCATTTCAAAAATTAATGAATTTTCAAGTCATTATAAGAAGTATATATATATATGATATATCTGTTAGCCAATGTGGGATATCTCAATACACCTCTTCACGCCTACAGTCGAACACATACGAGAAATTTGGAGCTTAAATTTTGCAGAATTAATAGATATCTGTGAGAGGCCCAACTAGTAGCTCTGATACTATGTTGAATAAATGAGACTTGTGTCTAACTCATTTCAAAAGCTAGCTTAAAGGAGGAAGGATGCACAAACTATTATAAGAGGTATATGTATCTTTTAGTTAGCGGACCTAAGATATCTCAATAAAGGAGCACATATCATAGAGGAATTGAGGATGAGTGGCCTTAAACCATGGCCAAATTCGATAGAAATTAGGTGGACAGTTTCATGGAAGTCTGGATGCTTGTTATTGAAGCACAAATTATTCCTACTGAACTATAAAGATCATGCAATCGAGTAAAACAAAGCACGCCAAAATGCTCGCTGAATTTTGCTAGAGACACAACTATCCCATAAATAGAAAAATTGCCGAAGCGTACTGGGAAGATCTAAAGAGAAACTCCACCAGCGCAAGAAATAGATCCAGATTTTCCAGATGAACACACATTGCAAAAGAGAGTGCTCAATATTTATAATTAACTTTGGTGCCTAAACTTTATACATATTCTCTTGTGACCCTCATATAATTAGATTAATTTCTATGAACAATATTTTATTTTTGTCACTTCAAATTCAACTTCCTCTGAATATAAAATGTTTTGATAGTATAAGGAATCGGAGGGATTGAGTCCAATAGTAGAGAAGGTAGTGAGACAGGAGGCAAATGGCCACATGCTTTTATATATATAGTTTTGAAAAGAGCAACCAAAGCGAAAAGGAGTTTTGGGGGGGGGGGGGACGACAAAAGGCACATAATTATTTAAACAAGAAAGAAAAAGGATTGTTGCTGAATTAATGTTGTTTCGGTCTCTTTTCTTTTTCTTACAATATGTATGAATGTAGGTGTGCTAGGTTAGGTGGGAAAGTGAAAGTGTGTAATAACCCAAAATGCAAGACATGGAGGAGAGAGAGCTAGTAATTAAGAGAAGAAGAATAGGAGGGAGAAGGAACAGGATGGGTCAAGTCATAATCTTTTTCATGGCATACAGAAAGGGGGTCATAGAGTTGGCACTGTCCAATAAATGACATGTCATTGAGTTGGGCAAATCGCATATCTTAAATGTAAAATCAAATGGGTATAATAAGTGCATATATATGGGGATTTGGAGGAGGAGAGAAGATGTGGGGGTGGGGTCAGAGGGACAACGCGAAATAAATGCAATAGCTTAAAACTTTCTTCACTGAAATATTTTGATTTCGTGAGGCGTGCAACTGTCTGGATATCCCCCTACCTTTTCAATTTTCATCTCATTGCTCTCTTGCCCTAATTTCCTCTTCTTCCACTCTTCTATTTGCTAGCTTAGCTAGGGTTTATATTGGGTGGCCATGCATATTTTTGAACTTTTCTTGCCAATATAACGAAAACTTTTTACTCTCCAGCTAGCTAGGTGGCTTAGCTTGGTTATAAAAAAAACACACACATGATTACCAAAGGCAATAGAAATACAAATGCATATACATAATGTATATGTTGCACTCACTTATATACATTTAAGTGGGCTACAATATTGATTCATCCAACGATCCATAATGCATGCCTGCGTCAGCACGACCTGCATGTGTAGATGAATATGAGAGAGAGAGAGAGAGCCTGTCATGAATTTAAAGTAAAAGCCATCATTGCAAAAGTACGTCATCATTGTCATGCACAAATGCCATGGTTTTTGACTACGTTTTGAATCAAAGATCGATTAAAGGTCTTTTTTTTTTGGTTAAAAAAAAAGAAAAAGAAAAAAGCAGGCTAGTAAAGCATATTTGCTTTTTTCATTTCAACTCCCATCTTTTATATATATGTGCCTTTTTAATTTGCTTTGGATTTTGGGTTTTCCATTACATTACACTGTGTCACTCTTAAATCACTCCTTTTCTCTATTGACATTTCCTCTGCAACCGCCCTTTCATGCTTCTGCTTCTCTCTTTTAATTCCCCACCCACTCTCTTCTCTCTCCTTTTTGTCTCTTTTCAGTTGCCTTCTGTTTTCTTCCTCAAATGCATTTTGCTTAATTAACTGTTTCCATTCCATGGCTTTCTATATATCCCCATTTATAATCTCTACCTAGCTAGCATTTATTACCCTCTGATCCCATTTGAAGCTATATAAGCTATCCTGTTTAAAATCTTACTGCTCAAAAATTCATTTCTATATGATCTCGATCAATATACTTCAGACTTAATTTAGCAAATGCATCCTATATTAGCAGTTTCATAGAATCTTGTCAATGATTCAAATTTAGCAGTCCTAGGCTAGGGATAACACACTCTCGTCCTGTATATATTTTATATGATAATTAACTACCGTTGCAATTAAAGATGTTAATAAAATAATTTCTTTTCCCATCGGAAAATGCTAACCTAACTCATGCTAAACTTCCATGTAATCATTCTTTTTATTTAATCTTGGAATTTCATTGTCATATACTAATACTATCTATTGTTTTTTTTTTTTCCATAATAATTAAGTTTTATCTCCTAATAATTAATAATCAGTTTTTCTCTGCATGAAATAATCAATTAAGTTCTCTCTCGTAAGATTTTATCCTACTCCCATGGGGTCACTTTTAATTTATATCTTACATGCTGCACCTCAATATATACTGTGCACGTATTTAGATGCAATTTTGTGTAATTAATTAAATTATATAGTTTAGAACATCACGTGTAAAATAGCTATTGAAGTTCATGATATTGGCAGTGGATATTTTGATAGATATGAACAAAATTTCACATGTAAAATTAATATATTATATATGTATATGTATCAATATTAGGTATATGTATCTTTTTATTTATATGCATCAATATTATGTAAATTCTTCTGTCTATGTTAATATATGTATATATTTTTTGAAACTGTTTATGTTAATATATTAATACTTGAAAATTATATATTCAATCTGCAATTTCAGACGTTTCAACTCGTAACTCAAATATATTATTTTGCAATATCATATATATACGTTATATGTAATACTTCATTATTTTGTATATGTGTAAATGCATGAATATCAGTAAGGTTTGACTTTTGCATCGATATCAACAGTGGCGAGGGCAGGGGAGCCATTGGCCCCCCTTAATACAGCAAAAATTTATGTTTTAGTATATTTAAAAAAATGTAGATTTAGTACATAAGTTTTCTATAGTTTTTTTATTAGCCCTCTCAAAAATTAGAAGTATATATCTTGATTATTTTAATTGAATATATAAAATTACAAACTTATCATTTGTAAGTATAAAAGTCTAATAAATAATTAAATAACTAAAATTTATTTTTGCAAGATAACATATATATATATATATATATATATATATATATATATTGGTGCATGGTTATTAATATTAATTGTTAAGAACAAATACATTAAATTTTGTAAAACTAGAAATCCAAATTTCATTTTTTTTCCTTAAGATATCAAAAATAAAGTTCTCCTTTTAATTGTCTTATGCTGTTTTCTGTCATGCTCTTAGATATTTTCTATATATTGCTAATTAACTTCCATATTCATTGCATGAATCCAATGTAGGACTTAAAAACATGAGTAGCATAAACTCTTTTCTAGTTAATACACAAGAAATCAATATTGTGGTGCAAAAAAAATGGACTCTCTTAAGAAGCTTAATATTTTTTTTTCTTTTTGAAGAAGAAGATTAATTAACTTAGTTTTAGCTGTATTAATTTAAAAATATGTCATATGTGATATATGACATATTTCTAATATATTTCTATATTAATTTTAGGGGCCTGATGGAAATAAAGAAATAATTATTTATATTTGTTGACGCATTAAATAAAGACATAATATAAAATTAACACCATAATTATATTTAAAAAAGAAAAATAAAGCCAGCTATAAGTTTGGGACATTAAAAATAAAATGAACCTGTCAATTTTTTTTTTTTTTTTGATAAGCAGGTATTTTATTAATAAAGGGGAAAACCACCCAGAGTAATAAGCTCGAGGTGATGACAAAATCCCAATACATCAGAAATAAAAGGCAAGAACAAGCCTCGTGCAAAGATAAAAACTGGAACCGAAAATGAAATCCAGCTAGAGAAAGAAGACCAAAATCGAAATGAAGAAACAGAAAAGTCCACCACTATAGCCAAGCAATAAAATTACTGCCTATCAATTGGAGACGGAATTTGGTTTCTTACTGCAAATTAAACATAAATGGGTTCTTTCATTTGATCATATAATGTTGACAATTGTGGGAAACAGATATCAAAATTTGATATCATTGTTTGCATCTACGTATTACTGTAATTGAAATACTTCAATTAAAGTTTCTCACGAGCTGTACTTGGGATTCCGAACCATCAGAATGCAAGGCAAGGATCATCATTTAAAGAAAGCCTTAGACCATAAAATATTAATCCACAGCTTGAAGCATCTACTGGAAAACTAAACAAAAATAAAAAAGGAGCATAGCTTCAAATTGCAAATAATATCATCGTCTCTTTGACTGTTAAATAAAAGAGAAAAATTTCATAAAGGACGGGAAAAAAATAACAGTTCATGCCTGCTGCTGCGGCACATTTTAAGAGGCAAAACTCCACGAACTACTGTGATATGCTGAAGAAACAAGTACATATATATATATATATATATATATATATTGTTTATATGATAAGAGAGTTGAAAATAAGGGAAAAAGGGGACTTATAAAGTAGAAATAGCAAAATTTGTCTATGCAATGGAGATAATTGGTATCTCTTGCTTCAGTGAATCCTTCAAATTCCAGCCCTGCATATATATATATTCCAAAGTCAAAGATTTTATAGATATTAGATAAGTACGCATGCACTCAAAATAATGTACAATAAGACTTAAAGTGCCAAATTCTAATTTCATGAAATAACTTTTGTTATAGTTTTAATTACACAAGACACAACGGCATGCATATTCACTGTTCCAAAATGTGGCCGATTACCACCAATTCTAAATTGTAATCAACAATTACACCTCAGCAAGAAAAAAGAAGCGAGTATACAAAAAGAAAAATGAAAAGATATAGCTTGATATGGATGGAAACCGAACTTACCAGACAATTTTGAGGAAACTAAGAGGGATTGATGGTGCGGCGGTCATCTCCTCCAGCAGTCCTGGGTTGCTGGAACTGACTGAGTTGTCCAATACTTGCAGAGACATTCACTGCCAGTAGGCTGGCATCGTAGTTGTTGGCGGCGTCAAAGGTCCTCATCATTTGCTGTTGATCCCTTGGAAAGAATTGGTGGTGATAATGGTGGTCCCTGCCCCCACCACCAGCTCCGGTCATCAGATTGATCCCGAGGTTCTGCGGATGGTGGTGGTGGTGATGAGTGTGGGTGGAGGCTGTGGCTGCAGCAGCTGCAGCAGCGAATAGACCAGCATGGGCGCCAGTGATGCCTAGGTTCTGATATTTGGAGAGTTCAGATTTGGCGCAGCTCAGATCCATCTGTAGCTGCCGAAGTTGGTGCTGGAGGAGAGAGATTACCCCAACGCACCCGTACACTGGGTCCCGGAGACGCATATCTGCCTCGTATGCCAACGAATTCACTGCATCCTCTCGCTGAGAGGGATGCAACTCGTTTAGCAATTTGGTTACATTGCTTGCTCCGAAAACTTTGTGCACATTGGCGAATTTTTGGGGCTGATCCGGTGGAAAATACGGTGCAAATACACATTCCAGTTGGCATTTCCTCCTCAGAAATTTGCAGGCTGCGCATGGAGAATTAGATGACGATGCCATGTTTCTCCTTCTCCTCTACAATATTAATTTAACCAACATATTAAGAAAAAAACAGAAACAGATTCAAAACTTATAATTAATTAACCAGTGGAAATTAGTACCAGAACATACTGTCTAATTTAGGAACAATTAATTAATTATCCCAACTTATTTTCCCCAATCCAATATGAACCCAAAGAAGGCAAAAGTTTGAGGTTAGTACGCCGTTGTTCTTAGACATATTTCGCCCGCGATCAAAGGAGCAGAAGAAAAAATTTAATTAATAGAGACAAAAAGAATTAAACCCAACCGTAACAACACGAATGAAGTTAATTCTCGGAGAAAAATAGCGGAAGCGGAGAGGCTGAAATTGCTAATTTTAGGGTTTGAGACTGTGTTTGTTGCAAAAGACAAGTAAAATTACTCTAAACACAGGAAAGTATTTTGAATCGCAAAACAGGAATATGGAAGATTGGAATCTTTACATTTATGTTGAAAGAAAATTTCTTCACTTACTGCACCCAATATTGGAAAGATTACGCTCGCAGAATCAGTATGCGCCTATAAGATGATTGCTCAAATATCTTCTGACCAAGTTATACATTAAAAAGATGATTCTCCTGAATTTGCAGAGATCTAGCTGCGGAAAAGGAAAATATAGGATAAAATATATGGTAACATATGTGTGTATCGACATAAATTAAGCAACTGATGGGATTTTCTACTTCTAGTCTATGGAATTACGGCTAGCTCGAAAAAACGATTAATACCTCTCTCTCTTTTTCTCCATATATATAATGGAGAAATTGTGAATTATGCAGAAACCCTAAGCAGCTGGGAAAAAAGGAGGGAGTTTTGTGGATGGAATAGGAAGGAAAATGTAGAATTAATGGAAGGTTGATTTCAGTGGTGGGTTTTGTGGATTGGATCTCGTGTACTAAAGTTTTGTTTCACTAATTTCAATGGAAAGGTTCGGGAGCAGATCTCGCTTGAATTTCACACACATATATATGGACTAAGTTATTATTATTTATTGTTATTATTGCCTGCAAATTAAGATGAGAGCTATAAGCAAAGAGGGATATATTATGGGAATTAAGATCTCGGGATGAACCTTTTCCATATTATAAAAACATGAATCATAATTTTTACAGCCCAAAGCAGCAAGTTGGTAAATTTCTCATAAGAAATAAAAAATTTAGAGAGAGAGAAAGAGGTAGGTAGTATAGAAAGAATAAAAGTAGGCTCTGACTCCAACTGTGGGAGATCTTGGGATGAAGAATTTTCCTTATTCTATTCTTTTTGTCTTGAAACTTTGATAAAATAACCCAATTAAAAACTAAAAAACGAAATGCATCTATATGTTTGATAAACAAAAGAAGTATTGCTAATGCTAGCTAATGGGTGCGTGACCTCGACTTCTTCAGTCAAACCTTACTTCTTTCTTCAAACTCCTTTTCCACTTTTATGATGACGATGAAGGATGGATCTGGCCTTTTTTTTTTTTTTTTCCCTTCAACCACGCAAATGAAAAAGTTGAAACATGAAGCCCCTCCTCCCTTTGATGGATTTGCGAGAAATGTATGGAAATTATAAGATAAGAAAGAAGAGGTTCATGCAAAATTTGTCTTCTTTTTGTGGCTTCTATTTCTTCGCCGGAAACAAATGGCAAAGAATATGCGCATAAAGATGATGATGAGTAGGCGAGCCTAAAGTAGAGGGGAAGAGAGAGAGACAGAGGAATGATGGGTCAGTCTTAGTCTCAGCTAGAGAAGGAGAGAGAGAGAAATGGTGTTTGGGGAGGTAATATCAGCTAAAGAGAAGGGGAAAGTCCCCCATGAGCAGAGGCTAAGGAGACGCGGAGAAAGCAAAGGAGAGAGAGAGAGATGCAGAGTGAGTGAGTGAGTGAGATTATTAGAGAGTTAGGTTGTGTTTGTTTGTTATTATTATTACCCACTACTGCTCTACTATATAAATATATATCGGAGTCTACAGAGATTCGGAGCATGTTGTGTTGTTTGACATGACATTTCCTTCCTGCTTTCTGTACACCACGTACTAGTATCATCTGCCTTTCTATCTAGTACCTTCTTCTTCCATTTTTAAAACTCAAGACTCAAGAGTGTTCATTTAGCTATATCCGTTCAGATTATATATGGTTATTCATATTTGACATACACATCTCTCTTTCTTTTTTAAAAAATAAATAAAAAATAAAAAACCATTACCACAAACCTTAAGCCATTTCCTCCACTTTCCTCGATCATTAATGCAGTTAATAACATTTTATTCCATGGCAGTACTTTGCTGATCCAATTACAGGTAATTGCTTTATTAAATTTGATATTTATACTTTAAATTTATATTTATTAAACAGCTAATTAGATGGATATAAATATAAATGGATAGTAGTAATCAAATTTGGAAGGAATATAAGTAATAGGGGGATCATTATAAATGAATTTGAGATAGATTTAAATTATTTATCGTCAAATTGTTTGAGAACGGATAGAACAATTTTGAAGGATATCCTTTCCATCCTCATCCCTATGTGCCACCCTCCATCGAAAAATACTCTTCCTTAAACAGTTTCGTACGAACAAGATTGTCTCATTTCGTCATTGGTAGAAGCTTAAACAATTTATAATAAATTTTAAGTGCTAATTGCTACTCCCTCCTTTCTAATGCTGACTCTTTAATTTTTATTTGTGCCGAATGCACTTTTACTCCCTCACCGTCTTAAATTACTCCTAGAAGATTTTCCAAGTTCTTAATAATCCCCAAGGCAAAACATATAAATTCAATGATTTAATTATTTTTTTTAATTCATGTGAAAATATCAACGAACTTATCTTTTAAACGTACAATTGAAATGAGATCTAGTAAATGTTTCTTTTACTTTTTACTCCAATAAGAACAAATATATAGAAATGTTAAAAAGATTTTAAGTTTTTATTTTTAATTTTTTGGAATATAATTTTTTCTGGAAAAATGCCCGCAATCCAGAAGTATTGCGATAACAATATTGTAACATGAAATAGATGGAAACACATATTTTCAAAACTTGATTGAACTAGTATAAGTTTAAGAGGAGTTGTTGCTTGCTACTTTATATTATTTTGGATAAATTATTGTAATCTAAGAGATTTGATTGAAAACACTAGTTGGTCTATCTATTTTTTGAAATATATTATAAAATTTTTTATATTTAATTTAATATACTTTAATTTTTTCTATTTGCCTTTCTTTCTTAAAAAAAATTTAAAAAAGAATTTTTAATGCCAGCAACTTTAAACCAAAATGTTAAATTTTTTATTTTTTTAATATTATATTTTTTAAATTAACAAAATATTAAATTTATAAATAAATATATTTTTAATATTTTTTTAGTTGACTAACAGAATATTCTATTTAAAAATAACAAAAGATTTTTTAGCTATTATAACCTAACTTAAAAATTTTATAATGTATTTCAAAAAATGAAAAAGACTACCTAATAATTTATCATATTATTTTTTTATTTTATTTATTTTTTAAACAGACACATATTCCTATTTTTACTTAGATATTTACAACATAAAAAAGATAAGAGCCAAAAAAAAAAAAAGAAAATTAATTTTCAATGTTTCAACAAATTGAATTTGATATATTTTGATCGTACATGCTAACTGCTACGGTTGAATCAGATAGACACTAAACTAAAATGTTCAAAGGTTAATTTCACGCTGAATTTAAAATCATGCATTTAACACTAAAAATCCTGCATATAGTCTAACACTAAGAATCTTTTCTTGAGGACAATATTTCATTACTTCTTTGGGAATTCAACTATACCATTCAAGAAAAGAATAAAATAACAAATTAACACATAATAAAGCTAAAATAATATTCAATGTATGCGTTATTTAGAATTAACTAAATTACGTAGTAGAAGATATCTATACAAAATAAACTGCATGAATCAAATTATAACAAATAACGACCAAAAAAAAAACAAAAAAACTGCAATGTAAGTCATCAGCGAAAAACCTCTTCCCACACCTCAGTTTAGGATATATATATATAATTTACAAACAAAACTTAAGTAAACTGCATCAGTATTGGAAAGATTATAGTAATGTTTTTCACTTATTCTTGAACATTGTAATGAATTAATAAATAAAAATAATAAATTCAAGAAGAATTTTAGGGTTACCAAACAAGAGTAATATTCTTGAAACCATTGTCGTCCAACAGTTTCACTTCTCCAAAAAAGAGTAATTCCATATAAAAATGCTTCATTTTCCTTTCGTTTTTTTTCCTCTGTCCATCAAAGTTCAGAAATTACGCACACTAAACCAACAGAAATTAATATTACCAACGACCAAATTGCGGCAGCAATTCCCGTTAGCTAAATATGGGGACAAATCTAACCGCTCAAATCTTATCACAAAAAGTAAAAGACGACAATAAAAAAGTTAACCGAAGGAATTGGGTGACCAAAAATTTTAGTGTGCTTGAATATTCTAATGAAGACAACTTGAGCAGGTCGATTCACTTGTCAATTTGCTGAGCTCATCGGTAAGGTCATTGGACATGGCCGAAGGTATTCTGTGGCGTTCCAAAATTTTAGAAGTAGCTACTTTTGCGGAGTTGTAGCTCAATACAATTGCCCTATCATCATCCAAATCAAACCTCAACTTCTCTGCAGCACAATCCTCAACAAGGTGGCACAAATGCTTCAAATTTTCAATTTCAACTCCGTTGACAGTTTTAACCTGTGCTCATCATAATTAAGATTTGTTAGCAGGCACATGAACTAATGCATACAGACACAGAGCAGGGGAATAGCAAAATCCGGATTCAACCCAAATAATCCAAATTAACCCCCAAATTGCAGTTTGATTTGGCTTACTTGGGTTATTTGAGTTTGGTTCACGTGAGTGTTTTTTAGAGGATGAAATTCATATTTTGGGTTAGGTTTGGTTACAAGAATTTCTTTGTTATTTGATTCAAAATTGTTGGTTTTTGAACTGAGCCGAAAATTTTAATTTCCCCAATAATTTGGTTTGGGGTACATTTCTTGAAGGTTATTTGGGTTTGTTTCGTGTTTGATCCAGTGCATTACCCCTGTAAACAAGCAATACATACTGAATATTTAATAATTTGGTTTGGGGTGCATTTCTTGAGGGTTATTCTGTTCGTTTCGTGTTGGACTCAGTGCACACCTATGTAGACAAAAACCGGCCCCGGCCGGTTCAATCAGAAAACCATGAACCAGTCATTAGGCCAGACGGTTTTGAAACTGGAAACCGAGAGGTAATTGGGCTAGTGTAAAAACTGTCCACCCGGATGGGTCAACCGGGAACTGGTCGATCTGGATGGATTTAGACAGTTTTCACAGTTTTTTTCTAAATTCACTTTTGCCTGAAATGACACTGTTTTGGAAGGCACGAAACGGCATGTTCTGATTAGAAAGAAACAGCAGCGTTTTTCTTCTCCAGAAACGAGGCTGTCTTGCGCTTTCATTTGACAACTCAAAAAACAAAAGACAAACCCTAAGCCATCTAATGCCATTCTCGATTCTCCTCCCCAACCGAACCCACCCTCATGCTGTTCTCCCTCTCTGCCAATCTCTCAGCCGGAAGCTGCCAGGTCTCCAGTCTCCAGCCGTGCAACTCCCAGCCATCCCTTAGTCGCCGGAATCCGTTCAACTCTTTTCCATCTATGCAAGTTGTTCGTTGTCCTTTTCAGTTTTCCCTTCAAATGATTTGGTTTTGTTTTGTTTTGTGTACAAGGGTCGTTTTGTACTATTATTTTAATTGGATTAATGGTGTTAAAGAGTCTGTCACTGTCATTTTGTTGCTGGTTTTAATTGTTTTGAGTTAAATTAGTTTATGCTTCTTTGAATGTTAGCGGGATGCAAAACCTCCTTGTCATTACAATACCTTCAATGATTTAGTAGCATTAAATTTAAATCAATCGAATGTATCTACTCATGCCACATCTCCATTCAGATTATCAAGGAAAACTAACAATTAGGAACTGAACATTATATTAGTTTTCTAATTGCTCAAAGAAGTTCAATTTATTCCAACTTCACACTAAGTTTCAATCTGTCTATAATAGATTGTTATAGTAGGAAATTAGAAGCATTCCAGTGAATTACCTAGCCAGAAATCCAAAAAAAATCAACTACATAGTTTATTTTTAAATCAACAACAACATAAAAAGTAGACAAAAGGGCATATATAAACTGCAGTACAGCTTCAAAATTTTCGTAGATTTCTTACAATTGAAAACTTTAGAGAAGTCTAAGCTCTATTATTTGAAAACTTTGCATTATGTTATTATTTAGCAAGAGATCTCTATTATTTGCTCCATTAGATGTTTACAGTATTTGAGGCTAATTACATTTTTTTTTAGGTATTCAAGCAATATGGATCCTTTAAGCACTCAATCTTCTGAGAAGCAATCCACAGGTTTTACGCCATCTGTTCAGGGAAAGAGAGATTCCGCTTGAAAACATTTCAAGGAAATAAGATCAGAAACTAGAAAGTCCATATATACTTCTCTATTGTGGATCGTCTTTTAAAGGCGGTGGGATAAACAAAATAAAATATTGTTTAGCTAGCATTCAAGGTCAAATAGCAAAATGTAAAAAAGTTCATCATGATGTGCGTGTCAAGATGGAAGGGATTCTCAAGGAAAATGCTGAAAAAAAAAAAAGCAAATCAAAATGATGTTTAAGTGGGCATATGAAGATGGTGATGACAATGACTCGGTTGAAATTGCTATGAGGGAGCACGAAACACAAGAGATGAATCTGTCAACGAAGCAATTAAAAGGGAAAGGAAAGCAAAGTTCTTCCAATTGGGATTATTTTGTTTCAAGAACAACTACAGGGTCTCAACCTAGCACTAAAAGAAAAAACTGCAGGGTCTCAACCTGTATTAGGACTGCCCTTGTTGGCAAAGAAGCTGTAACGCACAAATGGCTGTTGCAAAGTGGTTTTAACATGCTCGTATACCTTTCAATGCAGCCAATTCACCTTTTTATCAACATGTTATGGATGCTATTGGTCCTAAATTTAAAGCTCCAACTTATCATGATTTGAGAATAAATTTGTTGAAGGATAGTGAGCAAGAATATACATTACTAATTGAGAGTTATAGAAAACATTGGATAAAAAGTGGTTGTACATTGATGGCAGATGGGTGAACTGATCAACGACAAAGAACCTTGATCAACTTATTGGTGTACTGCCCAACTGGTTTATGTTTTGTGAAGTCTGTTGATGCTTCAGATGTCATAAGAACTGCAGCAGCACTAGTATGCTTGTTTCATGAAGTTGTTGAATGGGTTAGTCCTTCAAATGTGGTGCATTTGGTTATAGATAATGCTTCTAATTATGTAGCTGCTGGGAGATTACTACATGGAAGGTATAGAAATATACTTTAGACATCTTGTGCAGCTCATTGTGTTAATTTGATTTTGAAAGACTTTAATAGCATGAATCATGTGGTTGACATGACATTTTGCGCTTCTAAGATAACAACATTTATTAACAATCATATTGTTTTGTTGATATGGTTGAAAAAGAGAAAAAAATTGGGTGAATTACAGTGATAGTACTCCAACTATATAACTCGTAACAACTTAGTACTTAAACTATTATTTGTAACAAAAAACTCTTTAAACTTTAATTTTGTAATACAAAAATATCTGTTTTCAAAATTTGTTAAACCATTTAACATAATACTGATGTGGACTTTCCCAAACTTTTCGTCTTTCTCATCAGTCATTACTTTCCCAAATTTTCTCTCACTTCCCCTCAAACCAAATATAATTAAACATTCAGTTAAATACTGAAAATTTTTTGTGAAATCCATTTTATACAATGTGCCATTTATACTTGGAAATTTTATTACTGATGTGGCATTTATAGGTTGATTTTTTTTTTTTTACTGATATGAAAAGTCCACATCAATTTTCCATTAAATATTTTAACAAATTTATACTGCAAGTATTTTATGTTACAAAATTAAAGTTTAAAAATTTTTTGTTACAAATAATACTTTAGGTATTGAGTTATTACAAGTTAAATAGTTAGAGTACCGTCGGTGCAATTCACCTGAAAAAATTGGAAGGAAATAGTGAGTCCAACAATGAGTCGTTTTGCTACAACTTTTATTATTTTGAAAAGCATTGAGGACCACAAATATGATTTGCAGGCCTTAGCCATAAGCAAGTTATTTATTAGCTCTAAAAGTAACAATGGGAAGCTTTTTGTATCTACTGTTTAAATAAGAAATTTTGGAATGGTTACTCAATTATGGTGAAGATTGCTGTTCCACTTGTGAAATTGTTGCGTTTGGTAGATTCTGATGAAAAATATTCATTAGGATAGATCTTTTAAGGGATGCATAGAACATGCAAGGCTATCAAGCATATGTTCAAAAAAGACAAAAATAAGTATGAGCCTTATATTAAGATTATTGACGCTCGATGGGATAAGCTTTAAGTACAAAAAATGCTTGCCATCTAAATTTGTAACATAAACTATTGTTAAACCATTAAGCTTAATTTTGTAACATAAAAATGCTTAATTTGTAACAGAATCTACCAAACACAATGCTAATAGAATAACCACAAACTTTTATCCTTTTAACAGGTCCCGATTAATACACAAACTATTGATTGTTTGAACAAATCTAACTTCTGACGAATAAAAATGTGAAACCTTAATTACATGGACACCAGAAAATTTAATAATAAAATAAATAAATAAATTAAAAAAAAGCTGAATCAACCAATATGAGATGAGTCATCTTAAGATTTTAACAGCAAAAATCATGAATTTATAAAAATATTGCAAAAAAAAACCCTAAACGTGGAAGCCACAAAAAAATTTGAATAAACAACCTCACTTTCATTAGTGTACCTTCAAACAAAGTCGAAAACAATAAGAATCAAATTCAACAAAATTTCCCATGGTTCATAGAGCTCACGAAATTTGACAGCTACGAGGAAGAAGCTTGACACCCGTTTTCCAAATGTAAGTTTCTCTATTGCTCTCTTCTCTTTGATTTAGGTTTTACTTTCTAAGTAGCTAAGAAAGGAAAGCTTTTGATCAATCGGTGATTAATTGGGCGTTTGATGTCAATTTGATTCCTTGATTACGGAGCATTCGAGTTGTTGCAATCTCATGATTTCTATTTAAATTGGAATTTGAAAGTCTATATTTCAAAAACAAGGAATTTGATACTGATATCTGGGGCTATTTGCATAAATGGTAGCAAACCTTATCACTTTGATACAATTTTGTACCAAACATTTCATAAATGTTATAATTTGGTATTAATATTCAATTTCAAGGACCGGAAATATGACATGGCATGCCACATCACTCTATTATCCACATTAGGTTTATTTCCTCGTAAAAATACACTCAAACAAAGACATTTTCAAAGATTAAAGACAAATAAATTACAAAAAGAAAAATAATATATCCAATCGTTGTTGTTTTAAGTGTGTTTTTATGAGGAAATAAATCTAACGTGGATAATTGAGTAACGTGGCATGTCATGTCATGTCATCTTTCCGATGCCGTAAATTGAAAATTAATATCAAATTGCAATATTTATGAAATGTTTGGTATCAATTTGTAACAATTAAAAGGTTTGGTACCATTTGTGCAAATACCCTATGATATTTGCTTCATATTTAGGGCTATTTTAGAGTTAGGGTTTAGCAATGATAGGTGTATTCTACAACAATTAACATGGCTATGTTTTGTATTGATGACTTTTCATGAGAAGCTATTAGTGGTACGATTGACTTTGCTTTCTGGGGTTATTTTACATGTTTGTGATGAAGAACTAGTCAGAGAGAGTTCTTTGATGTTTGAATTAGTTGCTTTTGCTTGATTTTACAGTTTGGCGTGATTACTAATTACTATTTAGTATAATATCCGCCTGTACTGCAGTCCTTAGGAACAATACCCATTTTGTTCATAACATGTCTTCGGATTAGATTAGCTTCTGTTATCAAGGATTTAATTGCATCTACCTTTCTGTTAGCTTCTGTCAACGGGTGTCAAGCTTCTTCCTAATGGCTTTCAGATTTCGTGAGGGGAAGTGAGATTAAAGAAACCAAAAAGAAATGCAGAAGAGAGAGAAACCAATGGAGAAGTGAGAGAGAAGAGAGAGAGGGGGAAAAGAGAAAAAAAAAGGGTTTAGGGGACGAGAAATAAAAGAGTTTTTTTTAACTGACCTGTCATTTTTTATTGTCTTTTAAGAACTCTAATGTCCACATAAGTATGAGCTACAGATTTTTCTTGCCGGAAGCTAGATTTGTTCAAACAATAAATAGTCTCGTATATTTATATGAAATTACCATTAGGTGGTGCTAGTCTTGTTAAGAAATTACAAGTTCGTGATTTTTTTATAGTAATTAAGCCATAAAATAAACAGGCAAACTAAAACTAAATGGCTAAATGAAAAAATGCTACTACCTGCAGTTCTGCAAGACGCTCATATCCTGCATTTATATCATCCATCAGCACCTGAATGAGATAAGTACTCGTCAATTATTTGAATAATGTGCTAAAAAAAGTCTGAATTAAATTATCCCTAGAAATTAGAAGGCTCTCCACCTAGAGGAAAAATGATAAAATTGAATTCAAATGCATGTGATTGTCAGCAGCTATATGATTTCACTAATTAATTACTCGTGTCTTAATTTCAACATTTACAAGTTGCTGCCAAGTGTTATCATATCCATAAGAAAACTAAATAAATCCATCCAAAACTCACACAAAACAATTCAAACAGCCCATAGTCTTCTATTCAACTGTATGCTTATCATCCTGACTTAGATAAATCCATTCAAAACTCACAAGAAACAATTCAAACAACCCCCAGTTTTCGGATTCAACTATAAACATTCTCTACATACTCCTCCTTGACTTTTCTTCTAGAATTAAAATTCAATTCACAGGAATTAACTTCAGTAGGGCAGGCTTATCTTTATTTTCTCCTTTACATTTATCAATGGGACTTGCATACATTTTGTGGAAATGTTTTACATTCTTGAAATTTAGGAATAATCTGAAGTAAATCTCTTTTATCAGAAAATTGTTTTCTTGAAGCACAAAAATTTGCTCTCTAAGCTGTCAAAAAGCATGCAGACCTGGGAAAGAATGACAAGCTGTTGACCAGCCTTTTTCGGTAGTTCCCTTAGCGCATGTTCACACAATCGACGAGGTGAATTATTATACCAGTCTTCTCCATACTCATGAAGATATGGCTGTGTAAGCGGAACAAAGACCAGACCAGCAAAAATATAATAACTAGGAAGCTTATCAAATTGATGAACTGGAACCAGTGGGTGTAACTGCAAAATCAACAAATTTAAGATATCGACCAGAAAACAGTTAGCAATTATTATGAAATTCCATCAATATATCATCTAATGAATCAAATAAACCTTTAATTTCAATTTAACCTTGGACTGATATAAGAACTAGTAATCAACAGCAAACGACCAAGCAATTACTGAAAATCTGTATTGAAAATGGATGAGGATTACAAGATTGAAAGAGGAAACTAGAAAAAAATTAGAGAATGCCTGTGTTCTCTCAAGGACTCAAAATAGATGAAAATTCTCAATGATCCCCAACCCACACCATCTGGCCCATACATATACTCACAATCCCGAGATAACAAACTCAGACAATAAAATTCCAAACTACCCTCTTAACAGAAAGCACTAAAGACCAAATAAAGGAATAAAATGCAAAACAGCAAACATCACACCACAGATCAGCCAATACACATCATCAGGTCATCACAGTCTTCTTCTTTCTAGCATACGTGTACCTTATAGGAGGCTTAAAATTACTTCGCCCGCCGCAACACCCCACCCTCCCCCCCAACCTGCACCTTGTCCTCAAGGTGGAATTGCGGAAACTGGTGGCAGATAGCCTTGTAATTAATCTTTCCAAGTGGCCTCACAAATTGGCAAGTCTTTCCACAGCAGCAGTACTTCCAGTTCACCGGCCTGCCCCTTATGCCTTGGGCAAACCCCCAACAGGGCAGCTGGTTCAACAATCAGTTCCAGCTCTGCCGAGAGTTGTGGAGGAAAGTTAGAAGAAACAGTAAGGTTACCGTTAGCACGTCGGTGCTGTGAAATGTGAAAGACAGGGTGGACAGCAGCCCCTAGTGGTAATTCCAAGCGGTAAGCCACCTTTCCAATGCATTCCAGAATTTTGTAAGGACCATAAAATTTAGCAGAAAGTTTCTGGTTGTGCCTTTGAGCTAAATATTTCTGTCGGTACGGCTTCAACTTAATAAAAACCATGTCCCCTACCTCAAATCCATCGTCTTTCCGATGCAAATCCACCTGCTTCTTCATTCATTGTTGAGCGCGGAGGAGATGCATTTTCAGGTCATCTAAAATGGCATCCCTGTCAAGGAGGAGCTGTTCTACTGTAGATACAGCAGCAGTATGAACAGAATGCCTTAGGAGAGGAGGAGGATCTCTTCCATAAAGGGCCTTAAAAGGGGTGCACCCGGTAGAGACATGATAGGCCATGTTATACCAATACTCCGCCCAAGACAGCCACTTGTACCACTGGGTGGGCTTTTCAGAGGCAAAGCATCGCAGATAATTTTCAAGGCCTCTGTTGACAACTTCGGACTGCCCATCTGTTTGC
Source organism: Balakata baccata (assembly GCA_949630135.1). Lineage (NCBI taxonomy): Eukaryota > Viridiplantae > Streptophyta > Magnoliopsida > Malpighiales > Euphorbiaceae > Balakata > Balakata baccata. The sequence continues at coordinate 40,037 of CATIWF010063525.1, forward strand.
TGGTGGTATGCGGTACTGTGTTTTAGCTTAGTTCCCTGCAACATGAAGAATTCGCGCCAAAAGGCACTCATAAAAATTTTATCCTGATCAGATATGATGGAACTTGGGAACCCATGCAAAAGAATTATCTCCTTGACAAATAGGGCAGCAACTGAATGAGCAGTGTAGGGATGCTTCAACCTGAGAAAATGTGCATAATTTGTCAACCAGTCAACAATCACCAAATCGTAGTCATTCCATCTGATTTCGGCAACCCTTCTATAACATCCATCGTCAATTCATCCCACACATGTTCCAGCAAAGGAATAGGCTGTAACAGCCCCATAGGAGAGGAAGTAAGGCTCTTATTTGTCTGACATATCTCACAAGCTGCCACTCGCTGAGCTATATCACTTTTCATTCCAACCCAGAATAGTTCCGCAACAATCCTCTTGTAAGTTTTAGTCTCTCCAGCATGCCCACCTATTGGAGTTGAATGAAACTCCTCAAAAATAAGAGGAATGAACCTGGAAGCCTTTGGAAGGACCAATCTGTCCTTGTAAAAGATTAGGTAATTGCAAAGGGTGAAGTCACCTTGGTTGCGCTCTCTCATCAAATCAACCTTTATTCTCTGTAAAAACTCATTAGCCTCTATTTCTGCCCGTAGCTTAGGCCAGTCCCACCAATTGGAAACCATCAGCATGCCAAATTCCATCAAATCCCCCCTTCTAGATAGTGCATCCGCCACCAAATTAGACCCACCACTCTTGTACTGAATCTCAAAATCAAACCCCATTAGTTTACTCACCCACCTTTGGTATTCATGGCCCACGACTCACTGTTCCAACAAGTGCTTTAAGCTTTGGCGATCAGTCTTGACAACAAACCGCTGCCCCAAAAGGTATGGGCCTTCAATTCTTTCTCGTAGGCAGATTTAAGCCGAGCTTGTTGGCCTAATGTTTGACTAAAATTAGCCACTGGTCGCTTTTCCTACATCAACACAGCACCCACGAGATAACCGGAAGCATCAGTCTCAATGGTGAAAGTTTTTGAGAAGTTGGACATAGCTAGAATAGGCATTGTTGTCATGGCCGTTTTAAGGGTCTAGAACGCCTTATCAACTACCTCATTCCAGCCGAACTGATCCTTCTTTAACTGTTCAATGAGCGGCCCTACAATGTGACCATACCCTCGGACAAACTTCCGGTAATAACCAGTCAACCCTAAAAAACCCCAAAGCTCTGTTATATTTTGTGGTGTGGGCCAATCTAACATTGCTTTGACTTTAGAATGATCAACTGACACACCATGAGCCGAAATAACATGACCAAGATAGGCCAAAAAAGTCTGCCCAAATTCACATATCTTTAAATTGGCATACAGCTTTTGCTGCCTAAGCAGTTCTAGCACCATAGTAACATGCCTCTCATACTCTTCAATCAAAGCACTATAGATGAAGATGTCGTCGAAAAACACAAGGACGAATTTTCTGAGATATGGCTTGAATACCTTATTCATGAGACCTTGGAATGTCGTCGGACATTCATTAATCCAAAAGGCATAACAAGAAATTCGTAGTGCCCTTCATGTGTCCGGAAGGCTGTCTTAAACTCATCACCCGTTCTACTCGGATTTCTGGTCCAACTTTGTATAAATTTCGAATCCATGTAGCTCATCCAATAATTTGTCAATTAATGGAATTGGGAAACGATCTGGGATTGTCTCTATGTTCAAGGCGCGATAGTCCACACATAATCACCAACTCCCATTTTTTTTTCTTGACAAGCAAAACAGAACTAGAGAATGAGCTAGAGCTATACTTGATGATTCCGACAGCCAACATCTCTCTGACCAACCATTCAATTTCAATCTTCTGGTACTGTGGATACCAATAAGGGCGCACATTCACAGGTGAGACTCCTTTCAGTTCTATGGCGTGCTCATGACCCCGGATAGGTGGTAACCCCTACGATTCCTAAAATACATCACTGCATTGCTGCAAAAGATCTTGCCACTTCTCTGGTACTGGATTCCCTTCTGCTTCCACCATAGTCAAACTGCCTAACTCCACTAACACACCACGCTTTTCCTTCCTAAGTGTCTTAACCATGGCTTTGAGAGAAATCAATGTTTTGCCCAGTGACAGATCCCTACAAAGCGTTACTGTTTTGTCTCCCAAATGGAACTTCATTGTCTACGCTTTCAAGTTGATAAATGTACCCCTAATCGACTCCAACCACTGCATTCTAAGGATGACATCAATGCTCCCTAACTACAAACGAAGAAAACCCTCTAAGATTTCAATACCCTAAACCACAATTGAACTCCCTCACAAACCCCAACTGTCTGTGCATTCATACCATTACCCAGCACAACACCAATTCTTGGATTGAACTCAAAGGCAACTGCAACTTTTCCACCAAATTTACTGACAAAAAATTATGGTTAGCTCCAAGATCAACAAGCACAACCATTGTTTGACCCCTTATTTCCCCTCTCATTTTCATAGTTTTTGGATTAGTTAACCCAGTGACAAAATTTAGAGATACCTCAATCGGCGGTGGAACTTCAATCACATCTAGCTCAACTTCAAGTGTAGGGTCTTCGACATCCTCTTTAGGCCAAACCACGAGGACACTCATCTCTGCTTTCTTACACTGGTGGCCGGGAGTAAAAGGTTCGCCATAACAGTAACATAAATCGTGCTCTCGTCGATGCTGAATCTCGGCGTCAGTCAGCCTTCGAATTGCACTAGGAGGGTTTGTTGGCAGCTTAGGTTGCCGAATCGCAACTTGAGTAGGGATCGGCTATTTTGAAGAGAAGTTGCCTTTATCCATATGCTGCTGCCCATAGCTTTAGGCCTTGAGGGTTCTAATTTTGTCTTCAACCCACTAGGCCTCGATCATTCTAACTTCAGATCTAATGTCTACCTTAAGCTCAGTAACAAATTTGCTTTTGTAACACTCCTCAAGCTGGAGCATAGATATTAATCATGTCCAACTTGTTACAAAAATAATCAACCCGAACCCTATTCAGAGCCTTCGTGAAAATATCTCCTAATTCTTTAGTCTTTACATAATATGTGGAAATTAAACCTTACTGTATTTTCTCTCAGATGAAATTACAGTCAATTTCAATGTGCTTAGTTCGTTCATAGAACACAAGGGTAGATGCAATATAAAGAGCAAATTGGTTATCACACCATAATTTTGCTGGAACTGAAGTTTTAAGACCTACTTTAGTTAAGAGTTGATATATCCACAAAATATCACAAACAGCCTATGCCATAGCTCTATATTCCGACTCCGCACTTGATCATGACACAACGTTCTGTTTCTTACTCTTCCATTGCTAAATTTCATGTCCAGGTGTCCCTTTCAAATAACACAAAATATATTCTAAGGCTGCCCAATGATGAATTGTTGGTGATGACATAAACTGACTTACAACACTGATAGAGTATGAGATGTCTGGACGAGTCACTGTAAGATAATTCAACTTTCCAACTAATATTCTGTAATTCTCTAGATCTTCAAACAATTCACCATCTTTTGAAAGTTGCATATTGGGAATCATCGGGCCACCACAAGGTTTCGCTCCCAATTTCCTTATCTCAGATAGCAAGTCAAGCATATTCTTTCCCTGAAAGAGGAAAAGACCTCTCATACTCATTACTTCAACACCCAAGAAATATTCTAGCATCCCTAAGTCTTTTGTGTGAAGTTGAGTATGAAGAAAATAATTAAGAGATGAGATTCCTGCAGTATAACTTCCAGTATTGACAATATCATCAACATACACGACCAAAAGAATAATGTCAACTTCAGATTGTCTGTAAAAAACAGAGTGGTCTGATTTGCTCTTCATCATGCTAAACTTCTCAACAGCCTGACTAAATTTACCAAACCAAGCTCGTGAACTCTGTTTCAAACCAAATAAATATTTCCGAAAATGACAAACTTTCCCATACTCCCCTTGAGTAACAAACCTCGAAGATTGCTCCATATAAACTTCCTCTTGAACATCACTATGAAGAAAAACATTTTTGATATCGAGCTAATGCAAGGGCCAATGATAAGTAGCTGCCATAGAAATAAACCTGACAGATATCAATTTAGCTACGGGAGAAAAAGTGTTAGAATAATCAATCTCATAGGTTTGAGCATATCCTTTGGCAACGAGACAAGCTTTTACATGAGCAACTAACCCATCAGGATTTATCTTAACTTTAAAAACCCATTTGCATCAAATAGTCTGTTTCCCTAGAGGTAAATTGACCAAGTTCCAAGTACCATTGTCATCTAAAGCATTCATTTCCTCCAACATTGCATTATGCCATCCAGGATGAGCTAATGCCTCATGAACAGTTTTGTGAATAGAGATGGAATCAAGAGAAGCAACAAAAAAACAAGTAGAAGAAGACAAATGGTCATAAGAAACAAAAGCAGAAATAGGTTAAGTACATCGCCACTTACCTTTATGTTAGGCAATGGGAAGATCATCACTTGAGACAAGATTTGATGACGAAGAAGCTGGTGCAAGACATAAGTCAGAAGGAGTCTACCGTCTGGAGTACACTTGAACAATAGGAGGTTAGACAGGAGCCGATTTAGAGACAGGATTAGAGGACGTGATAGCATAGATTAACAAATCATCGTCCTCCTTGGGACATTCAGGACTGGAAGAAGGTGTCTTCCAAGAAAGAAACATCAGTTGAAATAAGATACTTATTAAGATTAGGACAAAAACACCGTTATCCCTCCTGAAGATGAGCCAAGAAAAATACATTTCAAATATTTGGGATCTAATTTAGTTACATATGGACAAACATCCCGAACGAAGTACAATCAAATATTTTAGGTTCAATAGGAAATAATGACTTGTTGGGAAAAAGAATACTATAAGGGGTCTCACAATGAAGAACAGATGAAGGCATGCGGTTGATCAGAAAGCATGCTGTGGAGATGGCATCGGCCCAAAAAGTCTTAGAAATATTCATTTGAAATAGTAAGGCTCTTGCAGTCTCAAGCAAGTGTATTTTTTCACTTAGCGATCCCATTTTAAGATGGAGTATCAACACAAGAAGTTTGATGCAGAATTCCATTTTGAACCATATAAGTTTGGAAAGATGCTGACAAGTATTCTATGGCATTATCACTTCGCAAAGTATGAATAGAAACACCAAATTGATTTTTAATCTCAGAAATAAAAGCACAAAAGTGAGAAAATAGCTCAAAACGAGTTTTCATTAAATATAACCAAGTTACACGAGAATAATCGTCAACAAAAGTAACAAAATACTTAAATCAAGGTTTAGACATGACCGAACAAGGACCCTAAACATCAGAATGAACCAACTCAAAAGGAAAACTGGCTTGTTTTTTGACTCTTGGACTAGAGCTAACACGATGGTGTTTAGCAAACTAACACAACTCACAATCTAAAGAAGACACTCTACTAAATTGTGGACAAAGCCTCAATAGAGATATGACACCGGAACATGCAATGGATTTGGGTATTTGTGTGTCAAGGATGTAAACGCCTCCAGACTCATGTCCTTCACCAATAATCTTCTTCGTCATAAGATCCTAAAATAAGCAATAATCATAAAAGAATATGATGCAACAATTAAGATTGCGATTCAATTGACTAGTAGAATCAAATTGAAAGATAAGTCATGTAAATGTAGGATAGATGATAAGGGAAGCAAAGGAGTTAGGATAAGTGAACTAGACCTATGAACAGAAGAAGATGACCCATCTGCTAAAGTAATACTAGAGGTGGATGTATCAGATTGAAATGTAGAAAAAATATCAGAATTACTTGTCATATGATTTATAGTACCAGAATCAATGACCCATTTGGAGGATGAGGAAATGAGACATACATTTGGTTTACTTGAATCAGTAATAGCAGTGATTAGAGTAGATAAAGCTTTTAATGATTTCTGGTACTGAGAATACTTGGCAAATTCATCTATAGAGATAAGAACTGACTTTTCAGAAGCATCATTAGAAGATGCAAGATGAGCCGATTGAGTTTTCTGAGTTCTATTTTGAAGCTTCCTACAGTCATGCTTCATATGTCCTAGCTTATGACAATAATGACATACAATTTATCCAGAATCCTATGTGCGAGTTTCAGAATTGTTGGATCTTCTTCCTTTATTGCCATTCCTGGATTGAAACTTCCCTTGCTCATAATTATTATTTCGGCTAACAAAAGCACCACTAAACGACATAGGTGAAGTACTTTCAGTACGAAATACCCTGCTAAAGACATCTTGCAAGGAGAAAATTTCAGAACTTGAGAGAATTTGAGATTTAGCAGTCTCAAATTTAAAAGGAAGACCAGCCAGAAAACTCATGACAGTTATTTGCTCTCTTTGACTCTATTGAACTTTCACATTAAAACTAAATAGCAGCAACATATTAAGCTCCTCATAGGTTTTTTTAAAATCCATAAAGTAATTAGTAAGGGACTTATCTTGTTTTTTTGCACGGTAAAATGTTTGGCACAACTCATAAATGCAGGAAATATTCCATTTCCCAAAATATAAGAAATCTAGATAATCCATTAATTTTTTAACAAATTCACAATGATTTATCAAACCAATTACCTTACTATCAATTGAATTCCGAATTTGCAAGAATAGCCGAGCATCCTCCCGTAGCCATGTTTGCCTTGTTTCATCTTTTGGTGGATCCTCAGTCATATGAGTATCCTTTTTGGACATCACCCATGCTTAGACTGGAGGTTGATCGGCAGGTGGCCTTTCTCCCTAGGTGGGCGGTGACGATAATGGACCACTTCAAACGAAAGATCCAATTTTGGACCCCTAATCTGTCAAATTGATAGATAACCCAAATCTGGAAAAAAAAGTTCCAGACCCAAATTTCACTCTCTAATGCTCTAATACCACGTAAAACACAGAGATATGGAATAGAATTTCTTGTATGTATTGATAATAGAGGTACATATTTATATACGAAGGATATATCTAATTAGGAAACTATACTAATTAGGATATCACACTAATTTGGTATCTACAGCATTAATCAAGGGATTTACAATCTGTAAAGGATATGCAATCTGTAACACTTAAAAATACCCTCTCCAATACCTCCTCCAAGGGTGCTACTAGAGATATAAATCGCCAGCAATACTCTTGAACCATTCCTGCTAGAGTTCTAACCATTGATCATGAAGACTGCCTTCTTTCATATTTCGAAAATGACGCAGCAACAACCCCCTTATCTCCGCCCAATCGGTGATCGGTTGCCACTTAAACTCCCATTGGTACCATGGGAGTGCGTCGTCTTCGAAGGCTACGATTGCTGCTTCAAGCCACTCTACATCGGTCTATGTAGCATGGACATGGACACGGACACGAACACTAGAAAATGAGATTTGTAAAAAGTATAAGACACGGACACATAGGGAAAAATTTATAAATATTAAAAATATAGGGGTTAATTTATAAATAAATAATTTAAAGAGATGGAGTTGCAAGTTATTATTCTTATATAAAATTAAATAAAAATGACAAAAAATCAAATATTTAAGCAATGATTAGTGTTACATAGAGGTTTTAGATTTTTTTGAAGGGAAAAATGCGTTTTTAACTTGAAGAAATGCATTTCTAATTTTTAGAAAATTACAAAACACACTCAGAACGTGTCGTGTCAGTGTCCGACAAGTGTCGGTTTCGGAAACACAAGCTATATAATTGGAGTGTCCGTGCTTCATATACATCAGTACACTGTTGGAGATCGAAGAATCTCTCAACATTTAATAGCCAGCCATCCGGATTATCTCCGTTGAATAATGGCAACTCAAGTTTCCGATACTTCCGTTCCGGCCTTGGTTCACCAGTCACAAGACCAATTCAAGCAGTCATGGACTGACAAAAAATTGGCATTGCTAGCACCTGCTCTTGAACCAGATTTGTTTCTTCTTTCTCTTTTCCTTTTCCCATGGACGATGCAATTTTGGAGTTTTCTTCCTGCATCTTCAGAAGTTGTTCTAGCTTGGATGTCAACCCATCAATGGAGCTCCTAATTGATCCCAGTTCTCCCTCTATAGCATCGACCGTAGTAGCCACATTCTGTCCAAAATTCAAAACTTACCTAGTAGCATTGACAAGAAAAGAATTTTGTATTTCGAACCTAGTAGCTCTTATTGCCTTGGTACACTTTTTGCCTTTAACAACTATGAACCCATTCTGATACCGAGTTGATAAGAACTGGTAATCAACAGCAAATGACCAAGCAATTACTGAAAATTTGTATTGAAAATGGATGATGATTACAAGATTGAAAGAGGAAACTAGAAGCAAATTAGAGAGTGCATGTGTTCTCTCAAGTCTCAAGGACTCAAAATAGATGAAAATTCTCAATGATCCCCAACCCACACCATCTTTCCCATACATATACTCACAATCCCGAGAAAACAAACTCAGAATAAAATTCCAAACTACCCTCTAACAGAAAGCACTAAAGACAAAATAAAGGAATAAAATGCAAAACAGCAAACATCACACCACAGATCAGCAAATACACATCATCAGGTCACCACAGCCTTCTCCTTCTTTCTAGCATACGTGTACCTTATAGGGGGCTTAACAGACTATATTTAGATCTTATTCCAAAAAGCCTGATAAGTTTCCAACTTACCGATTATCATGAAATTCCATCAATATATATTTTATGAATCAAATATGATATCACTTGAGCCACTTAAAGCTAGCCTTTACAACTTACCAGCCATTGGGATGGGGTTGCTAACATTGTAGTGAGGAGAAAGAATGACTTGAAGCACGTGCATATCATTTTAAGACAACTTTAGTTCATGAAATATAGACCCATGCTTACAATGCAATCTAAATAGCCACCATTACAGCATCCATACATCTAATATCTTAAAAGTAATAACAGCTCAAGTTTATCATTATTTTCTTTAATTTGTTCATAAGAAGGCGAAAGGCAGGCCCTCAGATCATTATTTGAAACCACTGCAATCTGAATATCAGTTACCATCAGCTGAAAAGTTCGAATCAAGCAGGAAATGAATTTATTTGATGAAGCAAATTGGGATATGTCAAAAGTAGATCTTAGTTCAATCGCATATGCTAGTAGCTTCTCAGAAACTTAAACCACATGTTTTTGTTTGATTGTGACAGTTTACTGAAAATCAACCAATTATAAAATTTTTGGTACAATACGAGAATTTGACTGTTTTACCTAGACGTTTTTAAAACCAGAGCCTTGTGCTGGAAATGAAAGAAAAAGATAAGTGGTCAATGGTTTGAAAGGGTGGAGCAGAAATTACGGATTGCAAATTACTAAATGTTCAGTAAAGCCTTTCTATTTTACTCTTTTACTTCAAATTGCTAAGGAAAGAAAAATAAAACTCATTACTTAAGTGAAGAAAATATCATATGTCAATTGAAGTGATGCTATATTCAAAATGAATCTATGATGATAACAAACTAAACCATGACTTACAGGTCTGACAGTGACATTGACTTCCTGCTCCTTTCCATCCCTCAAAATTTTTAGTAAAGCTGTTTCATTAGGTTTCTTCATAGATACCAAATGATCAAAAGTAATCCGTTCTCTATTTCGGAAAGGAACTGCATAGTTTACTACTCACATTACAACTCAGAACATGAGGAAAATAAATATGCATTCAAATCAACACCATAAAACAAGAAGAGAGAGAGAATTTAAAAAGATAATTATATCTGCTAGTGGAAGCATTCTGGCGAACGGCCGCCCATATTACTGAAACAATGCAAGATTACTGAAGGCCTCAAGAAACCTCGTTATTAATAATTCAAAAAAGTTATTGAAATATCACAAACGCCACGGGAACCATTCCTAATTCTGGTCATGATGTCTTATATACTGTCAACAGTTGCATAATTGAAGAGACAAAATGACACATTTTGTTTAATAATTACCGTTTATTTATAAATATTTCTAGGTTACTATCACACTTGCAATGACACTGAAACCAAAATTGATATTATACAGGTGAAATGTTAGATAATTTTGTTCCTTTATATAGATCACTGGGCCCATTTCCTTTCAATTCAAGCTTTTTTGGTTTTTTCATAAGGTCCTTTGCTGATTAAATTTATTATGCACTCCTATTTCAATTTCAAGCCCTAGAACACATTCCATTTTAAATTGACTTCCTTTTAGTCAACCAAGAAACTTTGTAAAAAAACAAGCTCCAAATGCACTAAGCCCAAGAAACATTAACATACAGTGATCCGACATCTTGGCAGCAATAGACCATAAAATGAATTCAAGAATTTGAACTGGCCAATCAGGGAAAACTTGCCTTCAAATGTCTATAAACTGTCATATCCAGATCCAGAATACTTAAGGTGCAGCAACCTCTAACAAGGGCAAAGTGCAAATATGTCAACCGAAAAGAAGCATCCATATTATGTAGATTGGATGCCTTTCAAATTCTACATGCGAATGGGTTTAGCAAATGGACAGTCTAAGCATGGGTGCTAACGATTTACTGTAACCAGACAAGTTTATTGATATATAGTAGGTTTTGTATCAATAAAGAAGACATTTTAATATACATAACTTTGACAATCAACCACAACCAAAAGTTAATTTTATGAAGGTTGGTGCTAATGCTTGTCCTGTTGTGGGCCAGAACTTTTTAGTTGAGGATCATTTCATTAAGAAGTCAATTCACAAATGTAAATTGCAAATGATAAGCAAAAGATAAGGTTTAAAATATAAAGCTAGAGTTTCAAAATTTCAACCCTAACACATTTCAAGTCAAAGTACAAAATTTACTGCAATTTCTAATCTACGTCAATGGTTGTAGCAAGGATAATTTAGTAAGAATCTTTTTATGTGATAACTATATTGTAGTGTTTCCTCACAAGTTGAGTGGGTCAACAGACGCTCTCAAACTCATGTAGATGCACAACAGGTTGTGCCATTCATTGAGATATTGATGAAAACAACAATCCAAGTAAAATAATAGAAATTCCTTGGTGAACTAAGAGCTACATATTCGAATTACCTTTTTAACCATCTAAATTATAACAGAGGTGAGCAAAAAGTGAAGCCATATTAGGAAGGATAAAAGATATGGAGCAGACAGAATCTTTGATTATGCAAGTGCATACCTGTTCCATCATTTGCTACTGGTACACCATCAAATGCAAGTATAATATCATCTTTTCTTAGAATTTTGTACCCATCTGATAAAGGATTAATTTTGCTTACAAGCACTCCAGTCATTTCAGGGTGCATGCCAAAGTGCTCTCTCAGTTGAATATTTTCGGTTGGTTGGCATGACAGACCCAGAGAGCAAAATCCAACATATTTTCCATTTTCCTCCACACCAGCTATGAAATGCTTAATAACAGGAACAGGAATTATGTAACTGAAAATCAAAAAATGGAAACAAGTGTTACTAACTGAAAATTAAAAAATAGAAACGAGTGTTAACTAATATTTAGATATACATTGACCTACTGACCATTCACTAAAAAGATTTAAAAAGAAATTGTGATTGTGTATGGCAAATACACATTTATAGCTGCAATGTCATTGTGTATGGCAAATACACATTTATAAGTTGTAATTATGTAGACAAATACCCATGTCCAATTGTCAAACTTGGGAATCACATCCTTGAAATTTCTTCAAGGTATATTACAAAGTCAGGTTAATCTCACATATGAAAGATGTGACTCCAAACTTCATCGCCCTGTAATAAAATGCTTTCAGAAAGTGTGATGGTTAGATATCTTATCATCCAAAGCAAAAGCCATAACTCACCCAATGTTCTCAGCACCTGAAAGATTTTGAAAAGCTATGCCAGCAACTTTAGTGCCCATTATTGCTGGGCCACCACTATTTCCTGGATTTATGGCTGCATCAATTTGTATTGCCATCAGCTGGGTTGCACCATGTACATATTGTGTGGGTTCAACTCTGGACACAACACCTTTAGTAACAGAAATGTTGTCACCACCTGCCACAAAGTAAAGAGACCATGAGTTCATAGTACCTACTTTCTGTCTGCATCAAATTACAAAGCAGTACCATCATTAGCTAATGTACTGAAATAGACATGCTGGTTCTACTGAATGTATATTAGAAACACAGAAATACTTAATAACATCCCAAAAAAGCCCAGATCTAAACAATCTATACCCTACTTTTACATTTCTTTTAGTCTAAAAACTTGCTTTTTCTCAGATGCCTTGTCTTGTCTGCATTATATTTAAACTCTGTTGAAACAGTCACCATTCTGGAAATGATTCTTGAGGTGTATCAGTCATGAAAAACTATTACAACTCAACTTGCAGGGGAACAGGGTTTATGCGGCAAAAAAATAAAGGGACCTAGAGTACATAATTTACCATAATTTCACCCAATCCTAATCATATCCACCTTATCCAAAAATCACCCCAACTAAAGCAAATTACCTACCAAAACCAAATCATTCCATTAATTTCTTTTATCTGATTATTTTTTTATTCAGCTCAGACACAATTTCCAAAAGTTTCATTTTTATATCTTCAGTATAAGAAAACAATAATGATCTTTAGTTAGTATTATTTTTCCCATTATCATATATGAAGACATTATTAGTGTTTTCTTTGATCTGAAATAAGAAGTTCAACTGAAAGGATCTTTTTCATTTTTCTTTTCCACCCAATATCATGACACTAATCAAAAAGGCAAAATAAAAAAATAAAAAGCCAGGCCAAGCCAAGCCAAATGACTTTGTTTTTTTTTTCCTTGAAAACTTGACTTTCATTTTTAGATTCCAACCAAAAATCCTCAGATACTTCAACTAATAGGTTTAAGAAATTTGGATTTTTTAATAAAAAAAATACTGAATTTCAAACTCAATAAGCCTATCTCATAAGAGGCATGCCTCTATACCATCAGAATGATTAAAATTAGATCCTAAATTCTCCTTATAGAATAGAGAGTATTTAGGACTTTCTGTTTCATAACCACTTTAATGAAAGATAGACATCCTATATGCACATTTGATCTTCACTAGAACCCTAAATAATAGTGTTTTCTATTTTGATTTTCTATGTTTTTGTGTCCCTACTTTGTACTAGGCATGATATATTTCATGTTTGAAATTTCTTTTTACCCATGTACACAAATTAACGAGAAAATTGTCTTACATTTTTTTTCTTTCTTTTCCTATTCCACAATTAAATGTTAATCTTTCCTTCCCGTTTCAACTAAACCACCCAAATGACGACTGCAACTTGAAGAAATAGACAACATTATGCAGCTTAAGGAAGCCAAATTCAAATTGGGATAGAACGACATGGGGAGAGACAAGAAGAAGAAGACACCAATGCGGAAGACCTTATTTTGCATGACTGTAAATCTTAAGTGTTCATGCTATTGAAGCAACCATTAATTATAAATAGCTTCAGTATGATATCAGCCATATTCAATGCAGTGGCAAATTATATTGTTACCCTGAGGATATCCAACTACAGCAACAGCTTGTTGCAGAAATGGGATCTCTCCTAGCTCCAAGAAATTCATACCCTCCCAAAACTCTTCACTTTCAACTACCAGAATAGCTAAATCACATTCGTGGCCAACAGCTTGTACTTCTGCTTTATATTTGGTGGGAGATCCATGCCTTCTAACGAGGACAAACGTGTGATCAGCCACCACATGAGCATTTGTAAGAATCTTTTTTCCAGGAATAACAAAACCTGCATTATAACAATTGAAATTTAAAAAAAAATTATGACAATCAGCTTGAGTTAAATCATGGATATTTCACATAATAGATTAAAACTTCAGTATGTCTTCAAATGCAGAGACAAAATTAGCAGCAAAACATAAATGTAAATGCCTTCAGCACATTTCACATTGCGTTAGGATAAAGTACTTCCAGTCCAAGACTCGAATTAGAATTTGATATTTCAGTTTAAATTTTACAACTTGATTTTTGGACACATAAACGTATGCTTCAATCATATCAAGCAAATTCTCAGACAGTGAGCAGAGATAAGATATGGTCATACGAGCACGTAATAGGAATAGAATGAGGCATCGATATTACCAACATCAATTGATTGATTATTTAGGCAGAGCACCCAATGTAATACAACCAAGTAAATAAAAAACTTAATGTTAATATTTATCTAGTAAGAAATGCAATTTGGGAAAAATTGAAGATTGGCATGTCTTCAAAAGTTATTAAATACAATTTAGTTACCGGAACCCATAGTTTCCCGCTGAGGCTTATTCTGCCAAGGAAGGAAGTAGTTAGGGCTGCTAGATACTGTAAAGATCTTGACTACCGAGTCCAGCGCTAACTCTATTGCCGAATACGCATCCGTCGGCTTAGAATGACTATTCGCCAAGTAACAAAAGGAGGAAGACCAGGTTGCAACATTAGCTGCAGCTTGGGCTGTTGTTCTTCTAGGTTGTAACTGGTCATTCGCAAAGAAAATAGTGATTTTGTTCCCATTCGATGGCACCAAACTACTTTGGTATCTGATTAAATAAGTGTAAGAAGAGCACAGCTTCCCCCGCGCTATTCGAGCTGATGAATACAGCATGCTCACTTTCGGCCGTAATCTACAATGTCCAATAGCAAAGAAAGGGAGGGTCAGATTCCTTCAACCAGTGGATTTCGCGGGTTGGATCGGGTAGGTAAGCATTCCTTTTCATTTTAATTAACTTTATCCCTTTTTCCTTTTAACCCTTCAATTTTAAGTAACTTTCTTTTTGGTCCAAATTAAATCCTTTTTTTTTAATCATTTTAACTTAATAATTTTTTAATTTTAAATCTGATTTAAATACTTTCTATTTATTTATGCATTTAATAATTCGTGCTAATTCCTACATTCTAAATAGTGCACGTTAGAATTGTGATAATTGATTTTAATTTGTTATAATTTATAAAGTTATAATAATTAAATTTAATTTATGATAATTATGGTAGTTATAATGATTATATTAATTTATTATAATCTATACTATTTTATTTTAATTTGTAGCAATTTATATAGTTATGATAATTTGTTTAATTTTATTATAATTAATAAAGTTATAGTGTTTTATTCTAATTATAAATGAGCATTTGGTTGGTTCAATTTAAAACCGAACCGAAAAATAGGAAAACAATATATTAAAATTTTATTAATCGAAATCGAACCGAATGAAGTTTAAAATCGAACCAAAAAATCAATTCAGTTTGGTAATTCGGTTATTATATATATAATTTTTAAGCTCTATTTTTTTTTATCACAATATGCAATTTGTTCAATGTGTTGTTAAAATCGGACCAGACCGGCCGGTTCAACCAATTTAACCGGGAATCGACCCTTAGACTTGTCGGTTTTATACTATTGACACGAAAATCATTTAGACCGGTCAGAAATTCGTTGAACCGGCTGGTCCAACAGGAAATCGGTCAATCCGGTATGGTTTTACCGGTCTGACCGGATGAAAAACATGAAAATTGTTGCTGTGGTGGGGGGATTCGAACTCATGATGGGGAGAAAGAAGGTTAAAGCCTTTAACCATTGCACCACAACATTTTTTGTATCCAATACTTAGTATATATATAATTATATATATTAACAATATTTATTTAATTATATATACTAATTTTTTTTAGTAATATATATTTTAAAAATTTTAGCATAACAAAAATGCTATTTTTAATTTATAAACAAATTATATATATAAGTAGTGGTATTTTTTGATATATAAATATTAAAAAATATTCATTTTAATTATTTAAGAGTTAATATATTTGATAAATTTGAAATTT
>CATIWF010063526.1:0-106738 GCA_949630135.1 Balakata baccata
GCATCATTGTGTTTCTATTGACAATTTAAGGTAGTTAGGAGTTAAGCCGAACTGTTTTTCCTGAGAGATCGACCTCGGGGGTGTCTTGCCATTCTACAATTGGCTCGTGCACTTGCGAGTACTTAATTTGAGCACATCAAGTACCTCACAACCAGATTTTATTCAACAGCCCAACTATCCAGCCTTTCCCTAACCTGAATAATTTGTTTCCAAATTCACAAGAAACTATTATCTTATATTCTTGAAAAGATTATTCAAATAAATTAAAGAATGAAATTGGCAGCTTTTGAAGCAATCTTGCACCTTGTTGACATAAGAATGCAATCTCCGTTTGACAGTGAGCCACTATGGATGGCCAAAGACCTGTAGAGAGAATGGAATGACATTCCATGACAATGTTCAGAAAGAAAAACATAAGCTTGTAAAAGTATTATCAATCGAACCAAATTCAAGATATTTTCTGAGCTTAATTTGTACCGGAAGTAAATGATGATTACTGCAAAAAGAGTATAGAGAGAGCTAAAAATTCCATAACTTTCTGTGAAGGGCAGGACCATATTAAACCACATATTGGAACCTATGTACAAAAATTGTTGCTGCCACTAAGTTAAAAAAATTAGAACAGGATAGAAAAAAAAAAAAGAAATATTAAGACAGAACATAACGTATAAAAATATCTCACAAGATAAACCTTTTGAAATAAGTCAGAATAAACCTGCATCTTATTGAAATTTTCCAATGTGTCTGGATAGTTCTTAAGCACCTCAAGATAACTAGAAAAGAAAAATGAAATGAAATGTTGTCCATCTTTAGAGAAAGGAAATTCTAATTGTAACTACAAGTAATCAGTATTACAAGAACAAATTTTTCATGTATAGGTGGAAAGAAAGTGGGCTACCTAAAGACATCGTTTTTAAACTTGAGAAGTTATCAAATCATTTGCCAAAAGTACGAAATTAGCAGGCTCTTTTGTGCAAATAAACCTGATAGGCCATTTCTTCTACCCCATTCATAGCCTTTCCCTTCATCTAGTTATCAGCTGTTATAAGTGGTGTATATGTCCTAGTTCATTCACATTCATAATAAATAAAATATTCAAGTTATTGATTAAATTATAAATATAATAGTTACATTATACTATGAAATATATAACTCATTAATTATCTATAAAGAATTTATTATCAAGTTGTTGATAATAATGAGATAAATATCTCTAATAAAAGATAATTTTAAAAATATTTATAACCAGAAAATGATAATGAGTTGGACATTCATTGAGTCTCTAGGTTATCACATAGTTTATTTTGAGGAGAAATCTTATTTTCCATGATATAATGATATCTAGATAAACAAGGTTTTTCTTAAAGAGTTAAGAGTACCGAACAGTAACGCTTTATAATAACTGTACAGGTAGTACTTGATGTCAACAGTTATTATTTTAATCATAATATATGCGTCTTTTATGAATCAAAATCCTTTGATTTAAGGTATCAAGACTGTCCTTTCATGGGTGGCTATGGAGGTGCTTTTGCCTTGTACTGAGCTATCCACGCTTGGTAATCTGACTCATAATCACTACAGTTAGTCATGTAGTGAGACATGAAATTACTAAAGTAGGACTCGTTACCCTGCAGCACAAGGATAAGATCCTAATGGAGTTGATATTTTGGTTCTGATAAAATAAATTCTTGGCTAGGAGAAATATGACTTATTCAATATAAGATCGATATTATTAATTAGACTAATAACAGTAAGTCTTATTTTAATCAGAATGCAAATTATCACTCATTAGTATATTGTCTAATAAGATTTGATAGACTGTGACCCAAATCAATATCGGAATCATAACGAGAAGAATTAATATTATGATTTAGATGTCAAATTAATATTTGATATTTAAAAATGAGAATTTCAGAAATATACTTAATATGTCCGGGTATACAAGGAATTCAGAAATAGTTTCCAATATAATATTAAGGAGCTAATATTATATTTTCATTTCGATAAAATATTTAACCTTATAAGTCACACCCAAATTAATTTATTTGGCTAGTCAATATTTATAATATGAGGATTAATTTAATTAAGAAATAAATTAGAAATGATCACTTATATTATTTGAGTTAAAATTAATATTGATTAATTTTAACTATTTCTCCTATATAATTTCAATGAAAGTGTTAATTAAAATTATCATAATTTAATTAAGTTGTTAATTAAATTAACTACTATGGTATATTAAAGTAATTACCATGATTAATGCGGTATTATTTCTTCTACCATCATTCTTCCATTACCTTGCCACCTTGCATTATAAAATTAATGTGTGATTAATGCTAATATGCCACTCTTGCCAATAAAAAATTATGCACCTTGCCTTGCCACCATGCAATTAATATTAATGCAATTTTGGCACTTGCTTGGTCATTATTGGATAAACAATTAAAATCTATCTTTTTGTCTAAGCTAAACAAATAAAAAGGCTTAGAGACGTTAGTTGTTGGATAACCCAAAAAAATGAGAATGAGTAGCAAGGGTGAGAAGAAAGAAAGAAAAGGAGAAAGAAAAGAAAAAAAAGGAGAGAAAAAAAAATTCTTCTTGTTCTTGAGAAGAAAAATAGAGGAAAATAATATTTGGTAATCATACATCTTTGACTAGCAAAAGAGTCTTATCAAAAACAACTCAAGCTTTTGATCTTTATACTGGATTTGTATTTTAGTAAACTCGGTTCAAAAATATTTGTCATAACCTTATTTTTCCATTTTGTTTTAAAAATCATGAGATGATTTTAACAAATGAATATTATCTATAAATGTTACAAAAT
The DNA here is from genome assembly GCA_949630135.1 of Balakata baccata. Classification (NCBI taxonomy): domain Eukaryota; kingdom Viridiplantae; phylum Streptophyta; class Magnoliopsida; order Malpighiales; family Euphorbiaceae; genus Balakata; species Balakata baccata. Next base: position 2,825 of record CATIWF010063526.1, read on the forward strand.
ATAATTTGTAAAAGTTATGGATAAATATTTAAAGTTAATATATAAAGTGTTTTTGTATGTCGTGCAAAATATGCTTGCATGTTTCGGTCAAAGGAAAATTTTTTAAAATCTCCATTTTTTACCGAGACTTAGAGCTATCAATCCAAAAATCGCTTCCGTTTCCAACATTAGCATATCTGACAAACGAGGGAAATTGAGACCTATGTCCTTAGGAGTGTAAGACAACAAAGTGCAACTCGAAAACTTGGTTAGAAGAGGTGAATAACAAGAGATCTCATCCATAATACCAGTACCAACAAAACTATAAATGTTATCTTCAATTTGAATGCCATCTTCATTCATACCAAAGTAATCTCAGTATCAAACCCTACATTCCAAATCCAGAAAGAAGTCGAATTTAATCAAATTGAAAAATAAAAAGCAAAATGAATTAAATTGTATGTAAAATCACCTGGAAAATTAAAGACCACAAACTTCAATAGTCAATAAATCTTAATGCTAAGCGAATAGCCGGAAGCAAGAGAGATTCAAATAATTAGACCTATAATTTCTTTAATATCGTGAATGTGTTGGTTTGCCCAAAGAGAGGAGATTTTAGGATTCAAAATCTCGAGAAGGGTATGAATTGTTAAGAAACGAAGACAGAAATCGAGAGTGAGAGCGAGGTTTTTATTTCATGTTTGGTAAAGAAGAACCAAATAAAGGTACATAAAGTTTCTCCTTTAATTTATTTATTAATATTATTTAGTTGTCAAAATTTTGGGTTCATATTTTGTGGTAGTCAATTGTTATTGCCACAAATAATAAAGAATGTTTGGAATTGATGTTCAGAGTGCTAAAAATATATTTTAATTTTTTTTATTTAATTAATTGATTTTTTTAATTTTTTATGAAATGTTTTTTTAAATATATTTTTGAAAAAAAATCATCTATTTACCTATTTCTACAAAAGCAGTTTTCAACACTAAAATTAAAAATACAAAAAATATTTTCAAAAAATATTTTTTTCAAACACATTAAACGTGGCTAACAACTTTACAGGAAAAGATGTGGTTCCACTAAATTTGGCCATTCAATCCCATTTTGTGGCAAAAATTTTCTCCCCACTTAAATTTCCCCACAAAATATATATTTTGTTGTAGTGTTGTAAACTAACTGAAAAATATCTTTAAGAATTAGTTTTATATAACCATGGGTGGTTAAAGTGGTATTGTTATTGTTTTATCATTTATTAATAAAAACAATAGCATTAATATAGTATAAGTCTAAAAATAAATTCATTTTATGTAAAAAGAAAAAAGTTAGAGAGAAAATCAGTTGACGGAAGAGGAAGAAAATATAGAATAATAATAATTAATTTTGAGCCACAAATTCCTAGGAAATGAGAAAATGGAATATGATAATAATAAATTTAGGTAGCTATTAACTTAGATAGTAGATTAATAAATTACTTATCATAATAGATAAATTATTAGGTGCACATGAATGTATGAAGCTATGTGTTTTACAGAGATATGTGTTTTGTTTGAATTTAACGGAACTATTTGTTCTTTCTTCCCCTTTTTGTTTTCTTCTTTTTCTTCTTTCTTCCTTTTTCTTCTTCGATTTTTTTTCTTTTTTATTTTGTTCAATTTATTTTTCTATTATTCTTTATGTCGATTACAAATGGATAAATATATTTTCAGTTGATAATGCAATTTTGTAAGAGTTTGATTTGTGAAAATTTATGTAAAATTTATTGTTAAATAATGAATATACAGTTGTTAAAAATGAATCTAAATTTATTTGGTAATAAATCTACAATTGTTAAATAATAAATATATAATTGTTATACAATTGTTAAATAATGAATCTACATTTATTAAATAATAAATTTACAGTTATTTACCTACAATTATTTAGTTATGAACCTACAATTATTAAATAATGAATCTACAGTTGTTAAATAATGAATCTATAATTATTTAGTAATAAACCTACAGTTGTTAAATAATGAACATACAGTTATTAAATTATAAATATACAGTTGTTAAAAATGAACTGATAGTTATTTAGTAATAAATCTACCGTTGTTAAATAATGAACATACAATTGTTAAATTATGAATTTATAGTTGTTAAATAATGAACCTACAATTATTTAGTAATAAACTTATAGTTTGTTAAATAATGAATCTACAATTATTAAATAATGAATCAATGGGGTCACCGAAAACACAGTAAAGCAGTGTGTATTTCTTAAGAAACCGCTGTATAAACCTTCAACAGTTTTTTAAGAAACCGCTGCATAAACCTTAACTATATGTACCGCTGTAAATAACTCAGGTTCATATGTGATCCCTTCATATGCGATGCCTAAAAATTGCTACATATAGTATTGTTCTGTACTAGTGTTACGTAATGAAATTATCAAATTGATGGAGGGAAATAGATTGAAATTAATTAGATAATAACAGTTTTTTTAATAATATAGCATGATCTTCATTCATAATAGATGCATGAAATGATTTATCCAATAATAATTTGGAATTAAAAAAAATCTAATAATAATAATAATGATTTAGCATTGATAAAGAAGAAAGAAAAATTATAATTATTATAGCCATTATTTTTGATCGATTGAATTGTAAAGTTATTATGTTCTTAATTAGACATGCCCAACTTGACAATTATCACTAAAGATATTTATATCCAAATATAGAACCGCACTTGTTAGAATATCTTAGAGTATTATCTTATACTTACCATATCTTGATTCTTGATTTATGGCTTTAGTTTAGGAACCTTGATTTATGGCTTTAGTTTAGGACATAATTTTGTATTACTTATTTTCCTTCCATTTTTGTAGTTAGCTCATGTATATAAATACACTTTTCATACATAAAGTTAGACAAGAAACACAATATTAATTTCTTCATTGTGTATCCCACAGTTCACTGGGCTTTAAATGCGTTTATGAAGTGTTTTCTCTCCTTAATACCAAAAAAAAAATATCAATTTCTTCACATGGTATCAAAGCTTTACTTTATTTTTTCTCTTCAAGTCTCATATTGCTTGATTCTACATTTTGGAATCTTTGGCTTCTTCTATAGTCAAGTGTTCCAAAATTAAACCAATTTCTTGTCCTAAGAGACATTAAAAATCTTTTTTTTTTTTTGAAGTGGCTTCTTATCCCTAATCTAACTTTTACCTTTCTTTTTGCAAATTGCTTTTGGTTGTTCATATTATCCTCTGCGTGCTAGATTTCATCTTCCTTTTGGTTGTTTTAACCTATTAATCTTGCATTTGTTGATTTTAATATTTTTTCTTATGGAGAAGTTAAACATTTCACATCTTATTAGCACTATTTTGAATGGATCCAATTATGTACTTTGGTCTCAAGATATGTCTAGTTTTCTTAAAGGGTGAAAGCTTCGGCGTTATATTTTTGGTGATGTTACTAAACCAGTTCAAAAGAAAGATGAGGATGATGCAAAATTTTATGAACGTCTTGAAGATTAGGACAGTAAAAATTATCAAATTCTTACATAGCTGCATAACACTTGTGTTCCATCAATCAAAGTTCAATTTGGGTAACTTGAGTCAATTAAAGAATTTTGGGATTTGTTGGCCAAATGCTATTCTATAACTGATGTCATTCATCGTTTTCATCTTTATGGCACTCTTAGTCGCATACATCAACAATCAAGTCAGTCAATTAATAATTTTTTAACTAAGATGGGTGCTATATGGGATCAATTGTTATTGTCTGAACCACAATGGTACGACAACGTGATGTTGCACTTTATGCTCAAGAAAGAGATGAATTGCGTGTCTATCAATTTACTTTGGCTTTGAATGATAAATTTGAATATGTTAGATCATCTCTGCTATATAGGGATCCTTTACCCAAACATGAAATTGTAGTTACAAAATTATTAGCTTAAGAGACTCGGCTTTCTGCCTTAAAATCACGCCCAGTTATTTCCATTATCTCTTGTAGCATAGTTCTAGCAATCTCATAGAAAAAGGTGTGCAAGTATTGACACAAACCAAGGCATATCATTTCAAAATATTTCAAGTTATAAAATAAGAAATCCAAGTCCAGCAAAGATCCTGTTCAAACCATTATTATTGTTGCCACCAATGCTTCATCTACCTCAAGTAATCTTCTTAATCAAGTTGACTTGGATACTCTTAAACAAGCCTTAGCTCAATCATTCATCGGTAATACCTCCACATTTGTTCTTTCTACCACTTCAAGTACTTCCTCTTTTTGGTTCTTTAACTCTGGATGTTGCAGTCATATGACTGCTGATAATCATCTTTTTAAACATAAAAGTAGTGTCTCTTATCCGCATTTTATACACACTGCTGATAGCTCTAGTCTATTAGTTAGTCACATTGATGTTTCTACGTCGAAACTATCTTTACCTAATACTTTTTTCATTCCCAAACTGTCATTAAACCTTATTTCTATTAGTCAGTTATGTGATATTGATTTTGACTTACACTTTTCTCGTAATGGTTGTTATATGCAGGATCCAAAGATGGGGAAGATCTGTAGGATAGAGCGTAAGATTAATCGTCTATTTGAACTCTTTTCCCTTCAATTGCCACTTCGCAACACCTCTATGGTTGTTACTACTATGACCCTATCTGTTTGGCATTCTCGTCTTTGTTCTGTTTCTTCTTCTGAACTCAAAACTTCATGTTCTAGTGGTGTTTTAGGACAAACAAAATATGAAGATTTTGATTACACTTTTTATGAACTTGTCAAACATCATGCTTTACCTTTTAATAATAGTGATTCTACTTCATCTGCTATTTTTGATCTTATGCACACTGATATTTAGGAACTATCTCTTATACCTACTATGGGAGGTGCAGTTTATTTTGTAATTTTTATGCATGATTACTCTATATTTATATGGATTTTCTTTATAAAACATCGGTCACAATTATCCCAAATTTATGCTAATTTTGCTGCCTTTGTTCAAACCCAATTTTCGTGTGTTATTAAAACTCTTCGAACAAATAATGCCATGGAATACAAGGATACTGAATTCATCAATCTCCTCTCCAAACATGGCACTATTGTTCATTACTCTTGTCCAAGTACCTCTCAGCAAAATGGTCATGCAGAAAGAAAACACAGACATATCTTGGACATTGTACAAACTCTTTTGACTTCTTCCTCTTATCCTGAACATTTTTGGAAAGAAGCTGTTCTTACTATAGTTTATACTATCAACCATATTCCTTCTATTGTACTCAATAATCCAACTCTATATGAACATTTATATGTCACTTCCCCCAATTATTGTCTTCTTCGTGTTTTCGTTATGCTTGTTTTGTTCTTCTTCAGCCATATGAGTGTTTAAAACTAGAACCTCATGGTCATTTGTATTGCTTTCTGGGATATGGTATTGAGCATAAAGGATATAGATGTTGGGATCCTATTTCAAAATGTCTTTGCATTTCTCGGCATGTCACCTTTTGGGAACATAAAATGTTTTCTTCACTTTCTCAATTTGAGTTGCCTAGCCATCATTCACTATTCTTTACAAATCCTTTATTGATCTATTTCATGATTCTTCACTATTGCCTACTAACCTTTTTGATCTAGGATAAACAAATGATCACTCTTCTACTCTATCTGAAGTATCTGCCTTGTCTGCAGATCCTGTATCTTTATCCATGCCTTATATTCCTTCTGGTGAGAAATCCACTAGAGTGTGTGAACCCCCTTCGTATCTTCATGATTATCATTGTTATTCTGCCATTGTTTCCTTGCATGAACTTTCCTTTTATAAGGAATCCAATACTAATCCTTTATGGCAACAAGCAATGAAAGAAGAATCAGAGGCTTTAGCTAAATCTCACACGTAGGAAATGGTGGATTTATGAGCTGGTAAAATGGCGATAGGTTCAAAACCTATACAGAAGGTTCAGTAGAAAGTTACAAAGCTTGGTTAATGGTCAAGGGATTTTCTCGAGAGTATGGCATTGATTATAAAGAGACTTTTGCTCCAGTGGCTCGTCTCACATCTGTCCGAAGTCTTATAACTGTAGCAGCTGTATGGAAATGGCCATTATTTCATATAGATGTCAAAAACATCTTTCTTAATGGGGATCTTTCAGAAGAAGTCTACATGAAAACACCACCTGGTTATAATCATACTCCTAGTAAAGTTTGTCAACTTTACGAGGCCTTATACGGTCTCAAACAAGCCCCTAGAGCATGGTTTGCAAAGTTTAGCTCTACAGTTAACATGTTTAGATTTTCCTCTAGTTCTTATGACAATGTTTTATTTATTCATAAAATAGATAGAGGATACACTCTTTTGTTGTTATATGCAGATGATATGATTGTTACTAAGGAAGATTTATAGGGAACTAAAGAGTTAAAGTAGTCTCTTAGCATGTAGTTTGAAATGAAAGATCTTGGCTGCTTGAGTTACTTTCTTGGCTTAGAAGTTTCTTCTGATAGTACAGGCTATTACTTGACTCAAGCCAAATAAGCCACTGATCTCTTAATTAGCACATGCCAACTTGACAAATAATAAAACCACCAACATTCCTTTCGAGGCTAATGTCAAGCTTTAACCTATAGAAGGGACTCTTTTAGATGATCCTACTCTTTACGAGCAATTGGTTGAGAGTCTTATTTATCTTATTGCTACTCGTCCAAACATAGCTTATGTTGTTCATATTGTTGGCCAGTTCATGGCTGCTCCACGTACAACTCACTTCACTGCAATTCTACATATCATTCGCTATGTCAAAGGTACCTTATTCCATGGTCTTCATTTCTCTGCAAACTCCTCATTGATATTGCATGCATTTTCCGATGTAGATTAAGCAGGTGATCCTATAGATAGAAGATCTACCACTGGCTATTGTTTCTTTTTAGGAGATTCTCTCATTTCTTGGTACAGTAAAAAGCAAACAATGGTTTCTTGCTCAAGCACAGAGGCGGAGTACAGGGCTCTTGCTAATACTACTTTAGAACTTCTTTAGTTGAGATGGTTATTACAAGATATGGGGATCTCACAACTTAATGCTATAAATATCTATTGAGATAATCAAAGTGCTATCTAGATCGCTCATAATGATTTTTTTCATGAACATATCAAATACATTGAAATTGATTGTCACTTTTTCCACCATCATCTTGTTAATGGTACACTTTAACTATCTCCTGTTCATCTATTAATCAAACAGCTAATGTTTTCACCAAAGCTCATCTACCAGGACAATTTCATAATTTATCTTGCAAACTCAACTTAGCAAATTTCTTGCCTACTTGAGTTTGAGGGAGGGTGTTAGAATATCTTAGAATAGTATTGTATACTTACCATATCTTGATTCTTGATTTATGGCTTTAGTTTATGACATAATTTTGTATTAAAAAGATTACTATTTATCCCATGTAATTTGACATAATATACTAGTTTTCTCCTAAGGTTTGAAAAATATATGATTTGCTTCTTGTAGTTTGACATAATACATTAGTACATCCCTGAAATTTGAAAAAAAAAATATAATATACTAGTAAAAAAAAATATTCTCTTTTGCTCATATGGGTATTAGTCAAGTAAATCAAAATTGCAAGAATATTAGTACAATATATCAAAATATCATAGAGTAAATAGTATAATTTTCAAATCTTATGGAATACTAGTATATTATGTCAAATTACATGAGGCAAATTTTCAAATCTCAAAAGTATTAGTATATTATGTCAAATTATATAAGGCAAATAGTAATTTTCCCTTTTGTATTACTAATTTTCCTTTTATTTTTGTAGTTAGCTCATGCGTATAAATACTTGTTACATATACAAAATTAGACAAGAAATATAATATCAATTAAAAAAGATTGGTAATGACAAAATAATTTCATGTAGGAAGATGTTGAACCTTATGATAGATGATAATACAAATTTTCGTTAAAAACACGAACTAAAATTTAACCAAAAAAAAAAAAAAAACACCAAAACAAATGATCACAGATCTTCACGGAACAATAAAAGATCTGATATTATTTATATAAATGACAAAAAAATATAAATCACCGTCGATACTAAAAAGACCACAATCCTTGAACAAGGATCATTTTTTTATTAGCAGTTTTTGAATTGAAAAAATATCCACTTATTAATTGAAAGATATTCTGAAGCTGTCTGTGATCCAGAAATTTCGTGTTGATCTTAACTCACTTTCGAAAATCCCAAATTTCAATTTCAAGGAACATGTGACTCATTGAATACTTCATCAGTTTCCTCTATATATAATCTAGTAATTGAAACTATGGTGATTGATAATCTAACTGGAAGAGTTAAAATTATTTAGTTAAATTATCTGAAAAAATAAAATAATATAAAAATATATATTTCTATTAATTAAAAACTCTATTTAAATAATAATACATGCTAATTATATAATATATGTATAATATAAAAATTATACTAAATATATTTCAACTCAAAATAATAAATACGTCTATTCTTATCATTTAATATTCAATTATTATATATATAAAAATATTAAATAATTTAATAAGTATATTATATATTATTATCCATGAGTTTTTTATTAAGGGATGTAACCTATTTGACAAAAAAAAAAAGCATACAACAGAAAATAAAAATTATAATCTACTAAACTTATAAGGTAACGCTAGTTATATTAGCTTTTTTGAAAGAGATTATAACCTATTTTTTTCAAATAATTTACTTTACAAAATAAAAATTATTGATAAAACTATATTAAATTTATAATGAAGTTAATTCTAATATAATTTTATATTAGATATTAAAATCTAATTCTCTAATTCTATTCCAGTATAAGCATTTCATGGTCTCATCTTTTCGTTAGCAATTCTTTAGATCGAAGCAAATCATATATTGGGGAGCCCATTGATTTTGCTTTATAGAGTGTATATGATACAAAAGCTGTGTTTCCTGAAGCTGCAATGTTACAAAAGTTATTGGAAATTGGTCTAATTGATAAATATCAAGTTTGCTGAGAGATTGAAAACTTCATCAATTTTCTCTTTTAAAAATAGAAAAATATAAATAAAAAAATATAGTGTAATATATCATCTGTAAATTAATTAATTATATATATATACACCAATTAATAACTTGTATAACTATTTTTCATATCTACACTTATCCAAATTAACTCACATCTCTTTTGCCCATTGTTCATCTTAGAACTCTTTTCGTCCTCTGTAGTAAATGCACCCACTTGCACACCGAAAACTCAGAAGGGTTATCTCTGTAATCCTAAACTTTTTCAACTTTCAACTTCAATGGCAAGTAATGATGACCAAAGAATGCAAAAAAATGTTTCCTTGAATGGATGCAAATTCAAGAAGATGATCTTGCAGAGCTACTCCAAACCCTAAGCCTAACAGAAAAATCTCAAGATTTACTCACCCAACTTGCAGAGAAGAGCATCAAGCATTTTCAAGATTATATGGAGAGGCGAATTCAACATTGTTGGAAAAATTGTGATTCTGAGCCACTTTGAAAGAAGAATTCGGGTGGATACAACTAGATTTTAGAAGAAAAATCCGGATATGTGTTCATTGATATAAGAACTATGAATTAATGTATTCATATGTTCAAAATGGAAATGTGTTAATAGAAATCGAAACTCAAATTAAGTTCATTGTTAAGGAGATATAAAGAGAAAAAGTAAAAGAGTTGTCCCACGTTACTAAAAATGTAAAATTAGACTTATATTTATGTAGTAAGATGCATTCTTATATTGGTAAAAAAAGTAGCATGAAACGTTTTTTTTTTTTTTACGCACTCAGGTGTAGGGGATGTAAATCCATAGTCCGGAATAGACCAATGTGTGCACAAATATCAGGCCGAAATGTCATGGTCCGGATCAAGCCTAATTTTTATATTTTTTTATTTCTGGAAATTGAAACGATACTTTCGTGTCGTTCTATACGACCAGGGGCCTGACACGGTGCCGTTGTATATATACAGTGTTGATTCTACACTCCTGTGTCGTTTCACACAGCCATGCTTCTGATACACCTGTATCGTGCTGCAGTGTGTGCAAGCCAATCTCATGTGAATTGTTTTCTATATTTGTTTTTTGAGCTTCTTGTCTTTTGGAATTTTATTTTCTGTTGTTTCAAAGATTAAATTCACCATTAATTGAATGTTACAAATGCATTATTGACAGCTTTTAAAGAGATTAATCACAATTAATCCAATGTCTCCTCCATCTAGTATAAATAAGAGCTTTTGGCTCTTGTTGGAGAGGTTTTTTGGTTTTCTTTGAAGTCTCTTTGGAAAAATTTTCTTCTTCCAATTTCTTCTTCTTCTTTTCAAGTGATAGAGAGAGTAATTTATACTCAGTTCGCTGTAAGTGGGTGTTGTGTGTTCAATAAATACTTGATATATGTTGTATTATGGAAGATAAATGCCCGTTATTCTAAATACTGGTAGTAGAAAGCGAATTTATTTTTAGAACATTGTGTGAAACACAGAACTCAGCCTCAAATTTATCCTCCTCCTCTTATCGTTTTATTTGTAAATTGAATTAACAATTTTTCCATAGTTTTCTTGCACCTACATGGAACTCCACCTTGGAGAATTCACTGATGTGGTTGGGAGGCTGCAGGCCCTCCATTTTCATCAGATTCTTATACGCACTCTGTGGCTCAGATGTGGAATCCCATCTCGCAGAATACATTCGAGGTGTAAGAACAGGTAACCTTGGGAATCTTTCAGCAACACAACTGAGTTCAATCAACAATTTGCACCGAAAAACTGTGAAGCAAGAGGACAAATTGACAACCCAGTTGGCTAGTTTGCAAGAGAATATAGCAGATATCCCATCTCAGTGATAGCGAAAGGCCCGAGCCATGCCGGTGAAGACAACAAGGAGGCGGACAGGGCACTTCAAAACCAGGAAAATTCCATGCTTGATATGCTGAAGGAGGCTGATAATTTACGCCTAAGCACGCATAAGGAGTTAATCATTATATTAACCCCAGTTCAAACAGTGGAGTTTCTGCCAAAAAGCTGCACATCTGTTTGCATCAATGGGGTAAAACAAGGGATCAATTATATATGAAATGTATACAGCAAGTCATAGTTTGTAATGATGGATATGTATAATGTGTTTTACGGTGTTTGTTAATATGTTGAACAAGAAGATGTATGATTAATATAGTAATTACAGTTTTAATTAAGATCTTTGATTAATGCTTTTCTTTTTCTGTTTTTGAGCTCGATGGTTTACCTCATCGCCTCTGCATCACCTCAGAATAATGTATTAATTATTAAACATATTAATCCAATACAATGTAAATTATTAACAAATTAAATATATTTTTTTATGTTTATATATTCACGATGCAAATGCTATTAATTTCAACCAACATTAAACAATATAAAAAATTAAAAAAATTAATCGATTAAATTAAATAAATTTAAAATATATTTTTAAAATATTCAACAGTACTGTTTTTAGGACATACAACCACAATTTCAAATAGCCTCTGAGTCTTATATCTGGCGGCGGAGCATAGCTGGTTTTTTTTTTTAAAGATTTTCTTATTACTATTTTTGGGTACATCGAAACTCAAAAGAGTTTAAAGAGTCCAAGTAATCTATTACATTACGTGTCTGCCCAATTCAGATGCTAAGAACACGTGCCGTAGCTGAGTAGTTTCATGCGTCACTAGCCATGCAAATGGAAATTAAACTCATTTAATTTTTTTTATCTGGATAATCACGTGACTATATATTTAATAAGTAGGCCTTAAATAAGCTATAATTGAGCTCCTCAACTTCCTTTTCGTTTTCTTCCATTACAGCATCTCTACGGTTTTTTATGTCCCTTTTAATCTGTATATTTTACTTCTTATATTCTTATTTTTCTCTTTATTTATTTTATTTTTTAAAATTTATATTCTTTATCGTTAAATTTAATAGCTATAAAGTAAGCATGTTCACAAATAAATATAAACCGACCCAACCCATCAATTCAGTCTCATCCAAACCGTAAAATTGAGTTTTAAACTTTATTTAATCAAGTTAGATAGTATTATCTGTTTTGATGGTTGGATGAGTAATTTTTATTAATTTATTCACTAAATCGATAATTACCCAACACTTAAGGAGTTCCAAACAGACTTGACTTAATTTCTTAGTCCAAAATCACAAGCAAAAACTCAAGAGGAGTGGATCTATGTTTCTTCTTGTCTACTTAGGCAAAACTACCATGGACCCCACTAATAGTTAAACTGAATTTAATTAATTTATATATATATATATATATATATGAATTCAATTATTATTATTATTATATGGGTAACTTTTTGCCTCAAACTATATTGTAACAGAACAAAAATTTATTTTGCTTATTAAATAATTTTATAAATAAAAAATTAAAATAAAAAGCGAAATAAAAAATATTATTGGACACTGCATAATTTTTTAAATAAATTAAAATATAATATAAATTTTTATAATATAATAAATAGCGAAATAAACGCTATTAGCTGCTGTCATTGTGTTAACTCGCTTTTACTATTAATCATTAAATAGCAACACGCGTCATTACACCTCAACTATTTAAATAGCATCGTGTTGGGTAAATGGCCAAAGCCTTGCTAGTAATTAACTAAAGTTAAAAAAGAAAAAAAATTTATTTCGAAGATATTACAGACATTCAAATCATCTTTAAAGAAATTATCAAAACCCTTTTCTTCAGCACTGGAATACCTAAAAGTAGATACACCGGAAGAAACTACCATCTTTCTCTCCTAGATCAGCTAGCGTCTCCAATATTCGTTCCCATTATTCTCTTTTACAAGTCCATCGTTGAAATTTTCGCTAGGAAATCCGACCACCTGAAACATTCCTTATAAATTCTACCCCATTTCTAACCCCTGGCGGGACGAATAAAAGATACCTTTTCCCTTTATTGCAATGAAGAAGGTGTTTTGTACATCGAAGCCCCTATTGCAGGAGAAATGTCTATGGTGCTTTAGGATCCTGAGATATATTATGTGTTTCTATCTTTTTATTTTCTTTGATTCATTGTTTTTTGTGGTTCTTTTTGCTTTTTCTGGTTTTCAGTTCTTCCGGATTTATATTTTTTGGCAAATCAGAAGATGCCCTTGTTTTAATTTGGGTTTTATAATCTGGGTTTTTATCCTTTTAATTTTTTTTTTCAGATTCATTTGTTTTTGGATTTTAATTTTCTATTGAATAGGTTTTACTATCGGGACTTTCTTTTCTTTGTGAATATCGGGAGTGAAACTTCATCTGTGGTCGTTGAGACTTGAGAAGGTTGAGGATGGTGGAGATAAGGAGAAGGAGAAGATGAATAAGCACTGATCTAATAATAATAATAATAATAATAAAAAGAAGGTTTTTTATTTTTATTCAACTAAAACGACGTCGTTTAGTTTTTAATAAAATTAAAATGTTAAAACGATGCCGTTTGTGTAGCTTGAGCATGGTATTTTGCACGGACACATGTCGCTATTTTATTGATTAATAGTAAAAAGGAGCCAACTTAACGGCAGGAATTAACGGAGGAAAACGGAGATAAAGGTGAGGCGCTCAATTCCACTTTGGTTAAATTTAAAAGCTTAATTACACTAAATTATATTTTAAAGTGCAATTCATATTTTTTGGGTATAGTTGAATGACAAATTTGTACCATTTAAGTATACTATAATAAACAAGGCCAAGAGTACAACTTTGAAACTCCTTTTTCATAGACGTAAAATTTAATTGTTCATATTCAAATTTCGATTCAATATTATAATACAACTAAAAATGCCTAATTACTAATTAGAACTAGTTCAATTGATATATCTACGGTAAAATAGTTATAACAAAGATAGAATATTATAAATTTAATATTTCAGTCCCAATGACATTATATAAAAAAGAGAATTTTACGAAAATGTCAAAAAATGAGTACTAAATTGTATTTTTATCGGCATTCAAAGTTTTTTTCAATTTTACCGAAAACAATTTTTTAAAATTACAACAGTACCTAAATCTCAAAATCATCCAAAAATATGCTCAAATGGTATATTTTCGGCATACATTGGGAATATTTTAATTTAATTTTTACTAAAAAAAAAAGAACAATAACAACTAAATCATTTAAGAATAAGAAGAATATAATTCAATCAAAATTCAAAACATTACAAAAATTTCCAACAAATAATTTGGTATACCATTCAGAATACATTGGGTATATTTTATGAATTTCTTGATAATACATTTGGGATATTTTGGGTATATATCGAGAATTTTCAAGTAATTCTCTGGAAAGAATTTTCTAGGAATACCTTAGATATACTTTGGTAATATCTTGAGTATATATTTGAAAATTCTATGAAAATATTTCGAATATACCTTAGGTATGCTTTCAGATTTTCTTGAAAATTGCCTGAAAAAAATTTCTTGAAAATACTTCAATTTTCATTAAAAGAAAAAAAAAACACATGCGTACTCAAATATCGTCTAAAAAGAGAAGATCTACTCTGATTTTTTCATCCAGAATAGTAAAGCCCATAGTTGAAGCTAAAGATGATAATAGTGAAATTCAAACGGCGAATAGAAACTTTTGCAAGCATTCAATATATTCAATCCCACAATTTCCGCTTCAATTTCAAAACCAGATAGGCTAACTTCTACCATGAACATGACAACCTGGTCATTACTATTCATAATTTTGCTTTATTCAGCTTTCTTATTTAGGAGAACTAGTTTTAATCTTTAACATGGCAAGTAAATGACAAAAATTGCCGTTATCAATTTGAAAATTCATCTTCCATGGGGCTTCACTGCCACACACAAAATGGAGAAAACCCCAAACGATCCCGATGCTAATTTCTAATGGAAAATCGAGATTTACAAGCTGACATAAGAAAAAAAAAAAGTAATTTGTCTCGTTTGGCTCTATTTCTTGTCTTCTTCTTCTTTGCTTTAATTTCATATTTTCCACCGTTATTTGTTTCTATTGCTCGTAATTAACATTGTTTGTAGATCGCCGATAATTAGAAAATTCACAATAGATTTTCAATCTTTGAGTGAAATGTGTATAAAGATTTGAAATTTCAAGAAGAATTGGAGTCAAAATCCATTTGGATTTTTCATATCATTTTGTAGAGAGAGAGAATGACGGAGAAAGTGAAGAGAATGATGATTTGAGAGAAAGAAGGTAAAAAACAAACCAAATAATTTTGGTATAAATAAAAATACACAAAATTATGGAAAAATATGAAAAATCAATTAAAATGTGGATAAATCATAAAATTTATATCACAAAATTTCTTCTAAAAAAATGCATAATCGGTTTGAATCAAACCGAATCAAAATTTTTAAGAAAAATGTACTTACTTTAATGATCCAAGTTTCTATGCTATTATATATTAACACTTAAGGGTTTTTTAGTGTTTGGAAAATTAATTTATTATCGTTTTCTATTAATGTGAAATTATTTTTCATATTTAATTCGGATTTATTGTTATTATATAAATTGAGGTGTTAGTTGGATAACAAATAAAATTTATTTAGATTCCATTTGTACAGAACAAAAAAACAATTTTATATTAATAAATTAACAACATTAATCTATTTTTTTTAAAAGAAAGTAAAAAAGAGATTTAATTATCGAAATAATAATAAAAGAGTTCAAATCATCAACATAAAAATATATAGACCAAATCAAAAAAACGTGGATTGAGTTTTGGAAAAGTATTTTTTGGTAAAAATTTTGTATTTTTAATTTTGAAAACTGTTTTTGGTAGAAATACATAAATATATATTTTTTTTAAAAGTAAATTTGGAAAAAATATTTTATAAAAAATTAAAAAAATCAGTTAATTAGATAAAAAAAATTAAATATGATTTTAAAACACTTAAAGAGCAATTCCAAACACTTCAAAAGAAAAAAGTTTGAAAGTATTGAGATCAAATTAATCATAGATGTTAGTTCAGGAATTAAAATCCTAGCTAAAATATTTGATTACGTGCTTTTAGTATTGGGATATTGATTCTACTATGTAATATTGTTGCAAAATATATATTAAAAATAAGAAAAAATTACTATTCACTCCCTTTAGTTTGACATAATACATTAGTATTTTCTTGATATTCAAAAAATATACAATTTGATTTCTGTAGTTTGACATAATATACTAATATCTTCTTGAGATTCAAAAAATTTATAATTTAATCTCTGTAGTTTGACATAATATATTAGTACCCTGAAATTTAAAAAAAATATATATATATATATATATATACTAGTAAAAAGGAATATTCTCTTTTGCTCGGGAGGATATTACAATCTAGTAAATCAAATTTGCAGAGAAGTACTAGTGCAATATATCAAAGTTTCAAAAAATAAATAGTATAATTTTCAAAATATCAAGAGATACTAGTATATTATGTTAAACTACAGAGAGCAAATCGTATATTTTTCAAACATCAAAAATGTACTAGTATAGTATGTCAAACTAGAGAGAGTAAATAGTAATTTTCTCAAAAAAAAAAAAAAAAATATAACAGGTGATTCAACATAACAAACCACCAAATTTCAGAGACCAAAATACGTTATGATCTAACAAAAAAAAATACAACTGAACATTAAACAACCATGATGATGATCCACTATCCAGAAATCTGATTTCAAAAATATCTTAAGTTAGATTTTCACCATATAGGCCCTAAATAAACTTAGATTGGCCTCCCTTGCCCTTCTTGACAAGGAGAACCATCCTTTGAAGACAATTTGCAAGGAAAACAATTGATTAAATCATCAATCCAGACCATTACACAAACTAAATGCATACATTGTTTGTTTAATAGAATAAACATTAACCATTGCAAACATTCAGGAAGTATTTGAAATTGTTGTTTGGATGTCAAAAAGTACATCTAGAATTTTTTTTATTTAATTGACATATTTTTTTTTTTAATTTTTTATAAATTATTTTTTTTCAAATCTGCATATAAAAAAAAGTAAATATTTATCTACTTCTCTTTGAAAACAGTTTTAGAAACTCAAAAAAATAAAAAATATTTCAGAAAGCATTTTTTCTAAATACAATGCTAATGGAGCTCTAAGAAGTAAATGCCCTTTCATACTCCGCAAGCATATCTGGTATTTTGAGAAGAAGAAATACTTGAACAAAAGCATCAAGAGTACATTTGCAAAAATTAGAAGATATAAAAAAGAACTGGGGTTCACATCAAATCTGAAACAAAAAGCCTGGCGTATGAAAGAATACTCTAACAAAATGCACAAATGAAATACAAAATGCAAGCAACCAATTTTAGAAGAAGAGCTGTACAAAAACAAACTATACCTGAAACAAATGCACCCCCAAACCTTTCCCTACAAGTTGAGGCATATCGTTGACCCATAAGAACATACTTTGCATCTACATACTCCAAATATTTTCAGTGCCTTAAGATTTAGGACTCCATAAATGAATTCTACATTTATGAAAAATGACTCAACTGCTAAGTTCCTCACTGCCCACACCACAAATAAAAATGAAAAAAGCCCATCTTTTAGCGATTAGAGCAAAGGATTTATCATGGCTTCATGTTTATGATGCCGATTTTGCTCAAACAACCCAGTCCAATATAAACGGTGGAAGCATCTTATAAATCTATCAATTTCATGATCCAGTCGATATTAGTATATCATTTGCAGCACTTGAGAATACAAGAAAATATCTTGATGCATCCAACTCCAAAAAGTAGAAGGCAGGCGAAAAAAACATGCAAAAAGTTGTACCAGGTTAAGACTGATTAAATAAAAAACTGTTCTTTCTACTATACCTGCAATAAATTAAATTTTCATCTAAATTTGAGAAAAGATAATATCAACAATCCGTCAACCCTTCTAATTGCTTAATTAAAACTCCTGGTTCAACATGTCTTGCTCTGACAAAGAACTAAAATACCAGCAAAATTTTAATAAAAACCAGTAGAATTGCACCTTTCAACTCAACTGATTATGCATCCAAATATGGCCTGATCAAATAGGAACCAGGAAGCAGTTCTCTTTCATTTAAATAACCTCTTCATACAACTGCATTATATTATAAAATGCCAGTGAACAATACCTTTTTGAGAAAGAAGTAAGCCAATGACTTCATTTGATCATAATTCTCAAGAAAAAGAATTCTATCTAAGAACACTACTTGAGCTAAACACCCAACAAATTTCAAATGTTGAACACCACATTTTTTCTCAATCATCATCCATTTTGTTCATGAACCTTTTACAATCCCCGTATTGTTACAATCAGTACATTATGAGCACAAATCAACAGAATAAAGGAAACTTCATTCCCTTTGCTTACAATATAGCACACACAAACTGCCACACCAAATTTCAAAGATACAGCAGAACTTTGTATTCCATTCTCTTTAAACTAATCAACTTTCCTCAATACAAGAATAGAATATGAGATACATATTAGTAGCTAGTCACTGAGAAGCACAACAGAAAAAATCAAAGTAAGGAGAAAAAAATTATATATCTATATATATCATACAAAGCCTTAGCATACAAAATTTGCAAAATGACAGAGAAAAGCATACCCTTTTCTTTTCTCTTCTATTCAGAATCAGAAGGTAAATGTGGAGAATCAGTAGCCAAAGGCTCAGTTGGTAATTGTAAAGGCTCAGTAGGTAATGGTGAAGAATCTAGTGATACATGTGAAGAATCCAGTAGTATGTGTGAAGAAGACGTGTCAGCAGCTTCAGATTCCTCCTGCATCAACTTCTGCAATCCAGGTTTCAATTCCTTGTTACAGAACTCTTCATACTCCCCTCTATCCCCTCCTTTCTTCTTAACCTCCACCACCACCAATTTGGGTGTCAGCTCAAATATCTCAGCCGCAATTGTTAATGGACCCTTGACACCTTCTCTAGAACCTTCCAAACTCACTCTGCAATCTTTTTTCCTCACTGTAAAGCTCACAACTTTTGCAATTTCCTCTAATTTTGATATGATCTTGGATACAGGAGCCCCTGAAACAAATCTAGCTCCCTCTCCACCTTCCTCAAACAACCCAGATAAATCAAACCCAGGAGAGAAGGATATGATATCAAAGGCATTCAAACTTGCAGGTCTAGGCAATGAAGCAACTCTTCTTCGGGTTTCAAATTTGGGCTCTGATTCAGATTGTGATTGATCAGAGGATGAGCCTGCATCATCATGATCCTCAAAGCTACAAACTTTATCATCTTCAATAAAAAATTTGATATGCTTAAACCCCTTTTTGAACCACCTATTCTCCATTATCTCAGGAATTGTGATCCGGGTTTCCGGGTTGATGTCGAGAAGCCTCGTGAGAAGCTTAATAAGCTCCGGCGAAAACCATCTAGGGCAACGAAATTCACCCTTATAGATCTTCTTGTACATAATCATCACATTCTGATCATGAAACGGCAAGTAACCGGCCATTAACACAAACAAAATCACCCCACAAGACCAGATGTCCACTTTAGCGGCATCGTACCCTTTTCTGGCCAGAACCTCCGGCGCAACATACGCCGGCGTCCCGCAGAAAGTATGGAATAAACCGTCCTGTCTAATCTGGTCGGAGACGGCACTAAGGCCAAAATCGGAGACTTTCAAATCACCTTTCTCGTCAAGCAGGAGATTTTCTGGCTTGAGATCTCGATGAAAGACGCCCCTAGCATGGCAAAACGCCACCGCCGATATCAATTGCTGAAAATATTTCCTAGCTACTTCCTCTTTTAACCTTCCCTTAGCGACCTTATTGAATAATTCACCGCCGCGAACATATTCCATGACGAAGTAGATCTTAGCCTTGGTGGCCATGACCTCAAAGAGCTGAACAATATTTGGGTGGCGTACACGGCGGAGAATGGAGATTTCGCGTTTGATGTGGGCAATCAGGCCACTTTTAAGAATCTTCTCCTTGTCAATAACTTTGATAGCAACGCTTTCGTTGGTGCGAACATTACGGGCGTGGTAGACCTTAGCGAAAGTTCCATGGCCAAGAAGCTTGCCGATCTCATAGCGGCCTAAAAGCAGAGCTTGAGTATTGTTGATCTGGCTTTTGCTCGACATAGATTATGAAATTGACGAAGTGGGTATTGTTGTTAATATTGTCTAGATTGAATAAAGAGATAATGATAAGGCATTCAAGAAGATGGTGAAGATGAAGATGAGAGGATTCTGGCTGTCTCTATTCTGTTCTGCTTGAGTATGAGGGTGTGAAACTGAAAAGAACAAATTTTGATTAAGGAAAATGGGAAATAAATGCTTCCGTTCCATCAGACATGGTATATTCTCTCTTCGAAAATTTCAGTTATTATTTTGCTTTTACATATATATATATATAATTGATAATGTTAATTAAATAATAAAAGATGGGTCTGACTACGGTACACTGCCCTACCGAAACACTATCTTATTTAAATCCTTCAATTTTTTATAATTTTAATATTTCGACCAATATTTTATAATCTGAATAGTTAATTATATTTAATTTATTAATACATCATACGTAATATATTGAGCAATAAAAAATATATCTACGAGGAAGAAAGCAAGAAAATAAAAAAATAATTATAAACAAAATATATGTTTATATTACAGTAGTGAAACATAAGATAAATCTCTTATAATGCCCAAGGTTATATAGAGAAATTATAAGTAATATAAATTTAATTTATTTTTTGCAGTACTTAGTAATCAAATAAAATTTCAATAACGAAATTTTTTAAATAGAAAAAGTCACATCCACTAATTTTGATATTGATTCACAATTGAGTGTACTAAATTAGTTAAAAAATTATTATAAAAGACAATTTAATTGAGGGCAGATTGAATTAAATTAAAAATTTTGAGTAAAATTAAGGTAAGATAGTAAGACTGAAAATAATATTAAAAAAATAAAAACTATTTTATGAACTAAATTGTAAAAGCGAAAATATAAGAATTAAATAAAAAGAAGAAGAAAAGTTAATGTTATTGAAACAGTAATTGTCCCAACCATTTTAGTATTTTTAATAAAATGATTTATAGACTAAATTATAAATAATGAACGGTATAGAAGTAAAATAATAATAAAAAAACTAAATGGTAAAAAATTAAAAAAAAATTAATTTTTCTGGAACATTAACCTCCCTATCATTTTAGGGCCTGTATGTTTCAATGAAAAAAGGGCCAAGAATGGGAAAGGGATATTGAGGGATTACAAGGAACTAGAAATGGATAGTTGGAAGAGATTGTTGTTATGTTTTTATATATTTTATCTCATCATTAGAAAAGTTAGAACAATTTTCATATATTTTATTAGCAGTTTAACCATTATTTAAATGCTATTTTGAAGTTATACACTAAGTTATTGAAAAAAGTTATACCAGTTACCAATGATTACACATATTATAGGTGGAAATACTTTAAAGTACATAAAATAAGTGTACTTTAATTTATAAAATAACCAATATATAAAATTTTTATAGACTAAACTCATACATATCTTTTTTCTTTTTATGTAGAATTGTTTAGGAGCACTGTATAGTACTTATATTAATGTTTCAGTGTCTATTGAAGATAGACATAAATATTGAATAAGGAAAAGTAATATTACAATAAATGTCTTAGGTGTATGTTCACCTAATATGCAATTTATATATATGCTACATAGTTGGGAGGGTTTGTTACATGATGATCGTGTCCTTCGAGATGCGATTTCTTGGTCAAACGGTTTAAAAATCCCTCAAGTTAATACCAACTAATAATATCTCTTTAATTAATTATAAAGTTGTTTGATATGACAATACGTTAATATATTGTATATTTTTGTATGTGAAGGTTGTTATTATTTGGTGGATGCCAGATACACTAATGGTGAGTAATTTCTTGCTCCATATCGAAGGCAATGCTATCATCTTGATGAGTAGAAAGGTAATAGGTGACCACAAACTGCAGAAGAATATTTCAACTTGAAACATTCAAGTTCTAGAAATGTTATAGAAAGAAGTTTTAGTTTGCTTAAAAGGACAATGGTCTATTATTTGAAGTTGCTCGTATTATTTGATTAGAATCCAAAGACGTATTATTATAGCATGTTGTTTGTTACATAACTTGATTAAGAGATACATGCCAACAAATATGGAAGAGGTTTACGAAGAATAACATATAGAAGAAGATGATAGTGATGGTGAAAATGAAATAGAGTTCATCTCAACAGTTCAAATATCTGATCATTGGACTAATTTTAGAAATTCACTTGCACAACAAATGTTTAATAATTGGAGAATTCGCTCTAATAGATTATAGTACATTATAATTTTATTTGCATTAGATAATATTGTATTTGATGATTTTCTAGTTTTTTATTTAAATTTGCAATTTCTTTTTTTTTGTATCATTATAATTTTGTTATTGTTATTTTTAACAATTTATAAATTTTAAATTAATATATTATTTTTTCTTACATTTTTTAAATTAAATATACATTAAAAATAAATTAAAAAAAGTTAATTCTCATTTTTATTCCAATATTTAACCAAACATATACAAATGGAATTCCATTCACATTCCTCGGTAAACAAAAATGGATCAAACAACAAGTTAAAATCAACTATTTTTATTCTCATTTCCATATTCATTCAATTTCCCTTTTCCATTCCTTAGTATATATAATAATTTGACTGTAACTGTTGTTTTTTCCTAACTATTTAAATAGGCTCATTTTATGATATATTGGACGTATCAACACGTCATGATAAATTAACAATTTAAATTATATAATAAATATCTAATGAATCTGATTATATAATTTTAAACAACAAAAATTATATAACGTTGAATCCAACAGTTTATACGATAACGTAACGATGTGCCTACATATTATAAAAGGACTCATTCACGAAAATAACATTTGAGAAATTTAGAGTTGTTTATATTTTTTTTTATATTGAAAATGTATCTTTAATAAATCAAAATAGTCATTCGATATCTTTTAATGACATGGTTCTTATAACGGTCTTTTAAAAATCTCTTTTATCTTATATTGTAAATCAAAAACAATCTGAATCAACTGATAAATCAAAATAGTAAATTTTTTTTATATAGAAGATGTATCTTTAATAAATCAAAATAGTCATATAATATCTTTTAATGACAGAGTTCTCATAACGGTTTTTCAGAAATCGTTTTTATCTTGTATTATAAATGAAGAACAACCCGAATCAACTGATATTAACCTAAAAGAAAATTTTCATAAAAATTATTTTTCAAAAAACTAACAAACAAGTTATTAAGGGAGCAAAAACTCCATAAAAAGGGGAGAAAATATCTTAAGAGAGAAATAAAACTCCACAAAGAAAGAAAAAATCGATATGTAACTATCTAAATTCAATAAGACTAACAAATAAAACAAAAAAAAAAAGAGAAATTTATTTTCATTCAAATTATATTTATTTATTTTTTTGACTTATATATTGCTATGTTGCTATATTTTCTGTTATAAAATGTTGGAAAAAATAATCAATAAGTATGTCAAATAAAAAAAGTCCAAGCTAAGAAAATAAGAAAGTACATAAGATTTATGTAGTTCTGCCATTGATTGTCTACGTTCACGGAAAGTAACCAATTCTTCAATATATGAAAAAATAAAAATTACAATACAATAAAATTGTATCTCCTTGAGTTGATCAAATACAAACTCACAATCTATTGTATTCTCTCTCTCATATAAACTAGAAAAATAACTTTCACCTTTGAATGTTTATCCACACTCAAGAATACCTAAGCAAAAACTAAAATTCGTAATCTCAAATTGCTCTTGTATTTGTTTTATTAGTTTTCCTTTTAATGCTTTGAACTTGTCCATATTTATAAACATCCTAAACTTACCAATCAACAGTGGCGGAGACACATATATTTAAGGGTGAACAATTGTTCCCCTTAATTTTTTAAAATGCATGTAATAATATTCAAATTTATACTATTTTTAATATTTGTCTCTCCTAAAATAATATTTTTGCTTCCCTAATTTAGGGTCTCTCCTAAAATTGTAAGTTTGTTTTTCTTAACTATAATGATCTGGCTCCGCCACTGCCAATCAAGAAAAGAAATATTATTCCAATTAGAAATACATTTCCTTATTAAGTTTAATTATTTATCCCATCCTCTAAGTTGGATTCCACAATTTAAAAATCAATTCAAACACAAAAGAGCGTAAGATTCATGACAAGAATTTCATAATTCTATTTTAATAAATAAAAAGAAAACATAGTATTCTCCGAAGCTTTTTTTAAATAATTAATTCAATTAGATTAAAGATAATTATCAAACAAAAATTTGGCTATCAACATATAATTACAATCTTACTCTAATAAGAAAGAAGACCTAATAAAGTTATTAAATTCAAATCAATATAATTTTGATTTCACAACTCTTTATTTCATGTTAACATAATTTTTTTTTTTTTTTGAAAATTACGGTTATACTTGTCATTGTGTTTAGAAAAAATATTTTATTTTTATTTTCTTAGGTTTTTAAAACAATTTTAATAATATATATATATATATAATTTTAGAAATACATTTAAAAAAATAAATTATAAAAAATTATAAAAATATTAAATATGCTCTTTAACATCCAATAATAAATATTTAATATTTTATGGATAATAAGGATCCAGGGTGGACTCAACCAACTATGACATGGAATGTGAGTCACGTGACTTCAAATATTACTACCATTTAAATGTTAAAATAATTTTTTGAAAATTGATGGATCTCAACGGCTTTTTCCTTTTTTAATGGCAAGGACGAGGTGGAAAAGGTGCAAAAAAAAAATTCTCGAGAATAAATAAATAAACATTTTTTTTGAGATCAATAAATAAATTATTTAGAAAAAATATAGAAATTTGCCTACTGCTACCCCACACGGCATATAATGTAGTTATTGTGCCTGAGCACCACATGTCCGTAATCCAGAAATTCAAAAGTTTATGATTCCCTATGGTAAAATCTATATTAACTATATCTATCACGGGTAGGACACCACTGATGTTGATCTTTTTCCAGATTCATCAAAGGTCTTGAATGAGTGTGTTGAGTATACACCATACACTCGATTATAGACGAAAATATGTAATCTTATTCATACTTATTGAGTGAGGCCAAGTTTAGTTGCACGACATTTGCCTTACTCAATTTTATTATAAATTAATATTAAAATTTTTAATTATTATAAATTGATATTAAATTTTTTATAAAAATTTAAATTTAATAATTCACATAAAAATTTAAATAAAATAATAATTTAATATATGAGATCACGTATCATTTTATTTACTGAAATTTTATCTTAAATATCAAATTCTAATAAATTTGTATAATTAGGTCCGACATTTGCTGAAAAGGGGTGGCAAAAAGTCTGCTTTGACAGTCGGTGATTGTTTTGATGATCAGGAAAAGGGTTGTGTAAAGAAAAAAAAAACTAAATAATAATTCGAAATTATTATTAATAGATAATAACTCGTAAAGAAAAAAAAGGACCCTCCATGTGAACTCGGAGCCTGCAGCAATCAGTTAATACAAAACTATTTCAATTTAATTAGATATATTAAATTTAAATATTATGTATTTATATTAAAATTTTTAAAGAGGTATTTTTGTAACATTTCCTACCAACTGTACTCAACTTCTAATAATTATACACGGCGTAAGAGAGAACAGTATTAAATTTTGGTTCAATGATGCAAGCATTATAGTAAAATTTCTATATAACTAAAATTTTGAAGTCTCATACTCTATTTGAATAACTTCTTATTATCCAAAATTTAATGAAAACATATAAATTACAAGCTAACGTCAAATCATCATCTTTCTAAAAATAATGATAGCTTCGTTAAACATTTCATATGGCGTTATGTTCATCATATTTCATATGACAATAAGATAAAACAACATTCAAGGTCAATATATACACCTTGACATATTTATCACTTGCGTCCATAAATTAAGTCACCTAAACTAGATTCTAAGAAATACAAGAGCATCCATATAGTAAAGTGTTTATTCGGACCAAAACTACTTACCTCGGTTATAGCTATTACATGATTACTATATTTCGATCAAAGTAAAATCACATTATTATAATTCATATTCAAATTAAAGTAAAATTACATTGTTAAAGTCTCCATACCGAAGCCACATAAAGCTATTGACATAACAACAAGTTCACCCAATTATAGTCTAAGCTGATTCATGAGCTCGAATCATAATATTCACATAAATCATTACATTTATATCAAATCATTTCATATTCATTCCGTGCCAAGCATTTTGAATTCTAATTTTTTTTTCTCTGGCATATAATTCGTTGATTCCATGTTTTGCATTTTGCTTGACATATACATAACACTTTTCTCAACTGTAAGTAAGTAAGTAAATCCATAAGACATCTCAATTCTTAACATAAAATTCGTACTTCTAAAACTGTAATTCATAATCTAGCTAATTCGTACTTTAGATAAAAATCATCTTACAAACATACGTATATAATACTCAGTTTATAACTCTTACCTACAATTTATCATTACATATCCAAATCATCTAATATTGCTCTATATGTTTTGGTGTTCATATTACTACTTTTCTAATATTTTCCTATTTGCCTATATGTTTTGTATTACTTGTTACTATTGGAAGCGGAAACAATTTTTGGATTAAGATGAGCTCTAAATCTCGGTTAAAAATAGATATTTCAAAAAATTTTATTTTAATCTAAACAAGCAATTATACTTTCCATGACATGCAAACATATTTTGCATATTAACTTTGAGTATTTATTCATAACTTTTACAAATCATATTTTATAATATTTATGGATAATATTTATTTGTCAATATCATCCCATAATTTTTAGAACAAAATGAAAAAAAATAAAAGGTTAAGACATACCTTTTAGAACTGAGTTTACAAAAAATATAAACCAAACAAAAAGACTAAAAGTTTGAATTATCTTTGATGAAACTATTTTGCTAGTAAAAAATATATAATTACCAAATATTATTTTCTTCTATTTTTCTTCTCAAGAATAAGAGAAAATTTTCTTTCTTCAAGAATTTTTCTTTCTTTTTTTTTTTATTCTTTTTTCTTCCTTTCTTCTTTCTTTTTCTTTCTTATTCTTTTTCCTACTTGCTTTGCAAGTATTTTACTCTCCCCACTCTATCTTATCTCTTGTTTTTAAGTTTGTTTTATTCAATTAAATGAATAAGTAATGTGGCAAGGTATTATAAGGCAAGATGTATGATTTTTAATGGCATGAGTGACATAATGCATTAATAGCTATAATGTAAGGTGGCAAAGTAATACCACATTAATCATGATAATTATTTTAATGTACTATTGTGGTCAATTTGAATAATAACTTAATTAAATTATGATAATTTTAATTAACACTTTAATTTAAATTATATATAGGAGAAATAATTAAAATTAATCAATATTAATTTTAAATCAAATAATATAAGTGATCATTTCTAATTTAATTCTTAATTAAATTAGTACCCGCATCATAAATATTGACTAGTCAAATAATTTAATTTGGGTGTGACTTATAAGGTCAATAATTTTATTGGAATGAAAATATAATATTAACTCGTTAATATTATATCGGACACTATTTTTGAATTCCTTGTATACCTGGACAAATTAAATATCATTTCAGAATTCTCCCTTTTAATTGCCAATAAAATCTCGAATATTAATTTGGTCTCTAGATCATAATTTTAAGTCTCCTCGTTATCGATATTGATTACGGTCATAGTCTATCAAACCTTATTGGTCAATATACTAATGAGTGATAATTTACGTTCTGATTAAAATAAAACTTATTATTATTAGTGTAACTAATAATATAAATTTTATATCAAATAAGTCATATTTCTCCTAACCAGAATTTCATTTTATCATAATCAAAATATCAACTCTATTAGAATCATGCCCTGGTATTGCATGATAATGTGTTCTACTATTAGTAATCGCATGTCTCACTACATGACTAACTGTAGTGACTACAAGCTGGATTACCAAGTGTAAATAACTCAGTACAAAACAAGAGCACTTTCACACATGCCCATGAAATGACAGTTTTGAAACCTCAAGGACTTTGAGTCATAAAAAACTCATATATTATAACCAAAATAATAACTGTTGGCATCGAGCACTAACTGTGCAGTTATTATTAAGTGTCATTGTTCAGTACCCTTAGCTTTTTAAAAACCTACTGGTTTATCTAAATATCACTATATCATGAACAATGAGATTTATCTTCAAAATAAACCATGTGATAATCTAGAAACTCAATGAATGTCCAATTCACTGTCATTTTCTAGTTATGAATATTTTTAAAATTATCTTTTATTAGAGATATTTATTTCATTATTATCAACAACTTGATAATAAATTCTTTATAAATAATCAATAAGTTGTATTAATTTAATCAACAACTTGAATATTTTATTTATTATGAATGTGAAATATACATATATCTATTGTAATATATTATTTAATATATAAAAAGAAGTGAATACGCTAGAATATACACACTATTGATAACAGTTACTGTACCTTATCACATTATCTGTATACACTATATGCATTTTATAATCTTTATCATAATAATCTATATACATTATTTACGTCACAATTATATAAATTTCAAGCATAGTAATAATCATTTATCACGTAGCAATCACAGCAATAACCAAATTTACAAAAGATATCAACTTATGATATAAAATATTATTAATAATAATATTATTATAATTAATAATTTTGCTTTTATGGCCATTGCCATATGCTTGCACAAACTTCTCATTGGATTTCATTGCTTTTGATTGGATTAATTTCATTTATATTCACTAAACTTTATTCTTATTATAGTAAAATTACAAAATTTTTTTCGTCTCAAGAAAGTTATTCAATTATATTTTTATTTGACTAAAGCCACTTCCGGCCAATTTTCCAATTTAGGTAACTGGAAAACTGATATGGTTGTTGATGTATCACTAGAAGTTTGAAGTGGCAACTGACGTGTCACCGGAAATCTAATATGGTAATTGACGTATTATCAGAAATTAGCCTGAAATAACTTTAGTGAAATGAAAACACAGTTCAGTTAATTTGTTTGGGACAAAAAAATGTTTTATAATTTTACTACAATAAAAATAAAGTTCAGTAATTATAAATGAAATTAACCGGCCCTTTTAGTCGGGTCCACTCGTCTTCTGCAAGCCTAATACGATTTATTAAATAATTAATCGATGATATATTCACGGATTTAAAGTTTTTGCTTCAAATTTGTTATTATGATCAGTTGCCTATTCATTTGTCTAATACTCTAATTTTTCTGATTCCTTTTTCATTTATTTCGGTTCATGACATTTTTCTAGATAAAAATTCTTATTGCTAACCAATATGAAGGATTCAATTGTCTAGGTTTCACATCTAAAGTCCTCCTAGAGTTGCTGCTTATGCAAAATTTTGTTCAAAAAATCAATATAATTAATTTGTCTTGATTTATTCTCATGAATTTTCTAATTATTTTCATTTCATCCTGCCCTACCATATTCTATTATTATGACTTTAAATAGATAGTGGGGTGGCCTATATTTATCATAAGTATTATAATTATTGTTTTCTTTTCACAAAATAATTTATATTCCTTCCACTCCTAATTGATATTTATCTCCCTTTAGTTTACCTTTTTTTTTTTTAAATAATTTTGCAAAGCCTATTCTCTACCAATTCCACTTTAGTTCCAGCCCCTTTTATTGTCCAGAACTGGATTAAAATTGATTTCATTTGGGAAAGGTTCAGGGCTGTGTCAGTTTACCTAGTGCAATTAAGTTGGTCTCCATTTTTTTTTTTTTTTTTTTGCTTTTATCTTCATATGTCAATTCATAACCTTATTCCCAAAGTCAATATCTCATTATTTTCACTTCTAGCTCCGACCCATTCAATCCCTATTTTGCTTTCTACATGTCTCAGTTCCCCTCATTTTATTCCTCTTCTCCTTGTACCAAATGAAAGCACCGCCAATCCACCATCCATAACCACGGTCCAAGGAATTTATTCCTCTTTTAAATTTTCAATAATTTCAAATTATTATTATTATTATTATTATTATTATTATTATTCAAGACCACCAAAGTTTCATTTTATATCACCATGCATGTTACAGCAAGAGCTAGTAATGATGGTGAGGCCGTCAGGTGAGATTTAAATTTCGGTTCGAGAGCTTTAAATTTCGGTTAAAAATAAATATTTTAAAATTTTTTAATTTGAATGAAATATGCAATTACACTTTACATGACGTGTAAATACATTTTACATGTTAATATTGAGTGTTATAACTTTTACAAATCATATTTTGTAACATTTATAAATAATATCTATTTATCAATATCATTCGATGATTTTAAAAATAAAATGAAAAAAATAAAAAGTTAAGATAAATTTTTTAGAACCGAGTTCACCAAATATGTCAACCAAGTAAAAAAATCAAAAGTTTTAGCTGTCTTTGATGAAACTTCTTTTGTTAGTCCAATATATATGATAACAAAATATCTTTTTTTTTGCAAATTTATAAATTAAAAAAACTTTTGGAACTTTTCTTAGGCTATGTTTGGATTGACGGATTTTAAATGAATGATTTTGAACAATTCAAGAATTTAGGCCAAATACATCGTTTAACTATTTAAAAAATGTCAAAATCCATGGATTTAGCAAAATCCTTCATTTTTTTTTTATGGATTTCATTTTCTACCTCCTAAGTAGGAAAGTCCAAAATTCACTATTTTTTATCAATGAGGGATTCTTACCATATTTTTTTATTCCAAGATTGTTCCTAATAAATTTATAATATTTCAACACTATTCTTAATCATAAAAAGAGCAAAAATCATTTTTCTAACTGATTGATTTATTATTATTATTATTATTATTATTATTATATGCATTAAATTATTAATAAAAAATATTTTAGTATGAGAGAGTACTAATAACTTTATTTTTTATATTTTTATATTATTTTCCAACTCTTAAAATAATTAATTTTATTTTTTTAATTTTTAAATATATGGTGGAATTGATTGTATATGCTTAATAATAATAAATTTTCAATATTCAATAAAGGTTAAAATTGGAAATTCATTGTTAAATCCATAGATTGTTAAACCAAACATGAGTGTAAGGAAAATTACACCACTAATTCATAGATTTTATAATCAAACCAAACAATATAATTATTAAAATCCATGCACGGCAAGAATTTAAGCAAATTCAGGCGTCGCTAAAAGGCAGAATGCTTAGCGACGCGATAGTGATGCTAGTGTGGCATCTCAATAAACGCTGTTGCAACTCTAATATAGCGACACCATAAAAACAGGCGTCGCTGCTCAATGACGCCTGGTTGGAGTCACTATATAGCGACATACAGGCATCGTTACTTTTAAACATGCGTCACTATAAAATGGCGACAAAAATTAACAAGTGACACTGGTAGCAACATCAACTAAGCGTTGCTGATATAGCAACGCATATATGGCGTCGCAAATAATGAAATTGATGTTTTTAGTGACAATTTGTGGTGTCACTATTTTGTATTTTTTATTTTTTTATAAAATACATGCTTATGAAACAACCTGCTTATAAAAACATTATCAACATGACATCATATCATGTTCACACCATCCAATATTCATTGTTTTAATAAAATCAGGTAGTAAATTAAATTACATCATTAATCCAAAGTTTAAGTACAACATCATTAAACCAAAGTTTAATTAAACAATGTCTAAAATAGTCGATTCAATAATAAAATTCTTACATAAGTAAATAAATACATGAAGAAGTGGATGATTGATCTTTAGTTGAGGAAGACACATCCCTGCTAGTTGCAGTTGGCTTAAAGACTTGTTAATATCACAATTCACAACGAAGCTTCAAAAAAATTTTCCTACATATAAAAAAAAGAATTAACTTAGACATATCCCTACTAATTGACAAATACTGACACTTAAATGCTTAATGTGATTACCTTTCGTTCAACAGATACAGCAGGGTTGGCAACTGGCTTAAAAATTATTTCAATATGTAGAATTAAAAAATAAGGCATAATGAGATAATAAATAACAAATGAGATGTGTACGGATCAATACATAGTTAATTAGCAAGTGTTTCAACATGGTCCAGTTTTCAAAAGACTTTTGTACTATGATCAGAGAACATACCTTATCACGCGATCACTTACCAATTTTCATACAGCGACTGATGAGCAATAATAATAAAAATTGGAGAACAGCCTTCTTGATCTAATTCTATTAAATACTGAAGAAACACTTTGTAAATTCTATCATAGCCTCCATCAAACATACAAGAAAAAAAAATAAAACACAGTTAATTATTGTTACATTATCAGTCCCTTCAAGCAAGAGAATTTCATCTGGTAGTGATTATATCCACACAATAACCAAAACCATATTGGCATGACTCTATAAATCATAAAATGCTCTAAGGTACAAGGAGCAGAATAATGAACAGTTAAATCAGCTTGGACAATAAGTGGAGACTTAAGAAAAAACAAAATCAATCATTCAACCACATAATTACAAGTCTAGGACTGATTATCAAATATGAAATGTCACAACCAAAGTAATTGAAAATTCAAAAAGTCCAAAAAAGAAAAAAAAAAAAGTCAAAAGACCAGCTTCATTGTTTTAAAATGCAATGAACCTTGGACTTGGAGGAGATTATTTTAGCCGTAGCAATCTTTTACAAGAATATTAATTACAGACATAAGTATGAAAAGACATTTAAGTTATAGATTAAGATTTAAAAAAAAAAAAGCTTTGTCAGCATATGCAACTAAGATTGTTAGCTAATTGGGTGCTAGTTGTCTAGTGATAGAATGAGAATACCAACCAATACATATGAAATCTGTGCAAGTATACTTTACATAGTATATTAGAAAAGAATTGCAGTTGCATTAATGAAAGATGAAAAAAAATTCAGTCTCACTCTCACTGTGGAAGGAAATCTAATCAACCTAAAAGTGTACCGCTACCTGATTCTATATTCCAAGAACTATAAATGCAACAGTAACAAGCTAAGGTAAAAACTAACAGACTTTTGTTCACAATTTCACATGCAAACCAGTCAACAACAGTAACATGCCCAATCTCAACTTTCAACCAACAACGTAATTCATACTATGCATCCAGATCACTCATATGATCTATGTAGCTTCCACTCACTAAGCAACTCCTCTATTCATGGCAAAGATAGGGAAAAACCAATATTGTGATCAATATAGCAGGTTAGTACTTAGCAACAAAGCTAGAGGTAAAAAAGTGCAATATATGGACAAAACACTTAAAGATCAACCGACACAAATTTTAACTAGAATTAGTGAATTATATAATTTGCTATCAAAATTATCAAAATGTATCATAGACTTAAATAACTAGCCGAGGTATGGTTGATCTAACATTTTTCACAGTGAAAAGTATGGCCAAATCCAAAAAGCATAAAAACTTCAAAATGTTTAACAGACAGGATATCCAATATGGAATTCAACTAATCCATATTTTAGTATGCTTATAAGGATAGGAGAAACAAAAAAATTCTAATTGTCATCTAGATCTCAGAATTGTGAGACATTAATGTAGTAACAATATCTATAGTTACAAAGGAGAAAAGAAGGGGTACATAGTTCAATTTACATGGCTTTACTAGCCCAAAGAATATGATACCTCAAATGCATTTATGACAACCAATATCTAGTATGGGTATTTGAGTTATCAGCCTCCAAAGTCAATTTAAAGTTTTCCTTTGCTATCTGGTATCAAGCACAAATGAAGGGAAAAATAATGAAGGTTTGAATAGCAAAGGAATTAATATTCTTCTCTACTTTAAATTTAACTTTCAAGAACTCAATAGACAAACTCAATGCTGAAAATGTATAATTTTTTTGAGCTTTTATTCTAGTAAGTTCACAAAAAAAAAATCAAAATTGAAAGTTATGGGCTTCATACAATAAAAGTAAAAAAATGAATTTGGACAAATTGAAGGGAAAAAAAAGATGCAAAATTCAAAAATTAGATAAGTTAAAATAGAGACAATGGAGCAAAAAGTGAAAGGAGAATGAGTTTTAGAAGAAAAACAAGGTAGAAGACAAACCTGGCCCAATGGATTTCGGCATCAGCAAGAGCCAATAGCGGAGCAGTTGCTGCATCAATTTCCATAGCCATTTCTGTTTAGTACAACTTCAGAAATGTAATAAAATGAGCTTAAATTTGTAGGGGGAATCAAATGAAAAGTTTTCAGAAGCCTAGAAGAAAAATAAGATACAATAAGAAAATAAAATCAAACTTAATCTAATTTCATATAAAATTAATTCAGATAACTTAATTAGTTGTTGACAACTCAATCGAGTATAAGACATTATCAAAACCTGCAGGATCAAACACTAAATGAAAACTAGAGGCTAACTCCTGAATATATTACCCAGCGCATCTACATCAAAGAAGATAATGGGAACTAGTAAAGGAGAAGAACACATGTTATTTCTTTCACTATCAAATCCTTCCCCTGAAATGTACGGATTCGAAGCCCAGACATGCAAAATCAAAGGAAGAATACATGTAGAAAAAGATAATTATACAATTGAAAGAGAGACATGAAAAGGTAATTAACCTCATATGGATCGTTGCTTGAGGAAATGATACAGCGATTTGGAGACGAATTCAGCGAATAAAGGAGAAGAGTGGCTTTACGAACTTGCGACCTTAAAGCTATGCCTCTGATCAAAGAGAGAAAAAAGGGATTAGATTAAAACGATATAAGAGAGTGAAGAAAATTGTGTAGCGTGTGAGAGTGAAGAGAAGTTGAAAGACGCAGAGACTAACGGAGGAGGAAGAGAAATGAGCAGGGTCAGGGTTTTCCTTTTATTTATGTTGTTTTTTAGAGGATTTTGGACCATTAAATTTAGGTTTCTTTATTTTTCTTCGATTTAGTTCAATGATTAGAGGCTGGGCCACCACGAGTATTTTGCTTGGCCAATTTAAATTGGACTTTTTTTAACTATTTATTTATGCATACTATCGCGTCGCTAGACAATACGACATCTGCATTTTGATTTTTATAATTTTTATCGACGCCATAATCGCGTCTCTATCATGGCTCACCATGTTCCAAATTAGCGACGACAAACTGCGTCACTATGGTATCCCTAAAATTGCCGCCAATTTTTGGCGCTAATTTAATACTTAGCCATGCGTCGCAATGGCGTCGCTAAATGTGTCGCTATGGTTTAGTTATAACTTGCAGTTGCCATTGTGTCGCACGGTGCCACTAAGGCATCACAATTTAGCGACACCATGTGCTTCGTTGCTAATTAGCGTCGCTAAATATATATTTTCCTTATAGTGATGGATTTCATAATTCATGGATTTAAGATCTATAGATTATATGAAATCCACATATTTTAAAATCTCCCAATCAAAACGGTCTTAGTGTTTTTCCTTGAAGAAGAGAGAGAAAAAATGAAAATCAAGAAGAACAAAATGACCATCATGGAAAGAAAAACTAATAGGCAAAGAAAAAGAAAAATAAAATTGAATAGAAAGAAAAAAAAAACCCAATTAAAGAAAGGTGGCAGAAGAAGTGGTTGAATATTTTATTAATTTATTTTTTTTTTAATTTTTCTTCCAATTTCTTCGGCTCTATTTGGCATTGCATTTGAAAAGACACTTTTCTGAAGAAAAAAAATTGTATTTTTAACTATTTTTGAATTTTGAAAATTGCTTTTGGTAGAAGTAAGTAAATAGATATTTTTTTCAAAAGTATGTTTGAAAAAAGCAGTTTATAAAAAATTAAAAAAATCAATCAATTAAATAAAAAAATTTGAAACATACTTTTAGGAGCTCAACAGCAATCTCAAACACCACCTTCTTCTGACGGTAGAAGTATTTAAAGGCACATTAATGCAATTTTGTATTATGTCTATAATGGTAACCACCAACATCAATCAAAAAATCAATCTTCTTTTCTATTAATCATAATAATTACTTTAATTTACCACTACAATTAATTTAATTAATAATTAAATTAAATTATGATAATTTTAATTAACACTTTAATTAAAATTATATAAGAGAAATAATTAAAATTAATCAATATTAATTTTAACTCAAATAATATAAGTGATCGTTTTTAATTTAATTCTCAATTAAATTAATCCACACATCATAAATATTAACTAGATAAATAATTTAATTTGAGTGTGACTTATAGGATTAATAATTTTATCGGAATGATAATATAATATTAACTTTTTAATATTATATCGAACATCTTTTCTGAATTCCTCATATATTTGGACACATTAAGTATTCTTCTGGAATTCTCATTTTAATTTTCCAATAAAATCTCGAGTATTAATTTGACATCTAAATCATAATATTAACTCTTCTCGTTATGATTCTGATATTTATTAAGATCACAGCATATCAAATCCTATTGGTCAATATTCTAATGAGTGATAATTTGCACTTTGATTAAAATAAGACTTAATATTATTAATCTAACTAATGATATCATTCTCACATCGAATAAGTCTTATTTCTTTTGGTAAGGAATATACTTTATCAGAACCAAAATATCAACTCCAGTATGATCTTGCTCTGGTACTACAAGGTAACGAGTCCTACTATTAGTAATCTTATGTCTCACTATATCACTAACTGTAGTGATTACGAGTCGGATTACCAAGCATGGATAGCTCAATACAAGACAATAAAACATCTACAGCCACCTATGAAAGGATAACCTTGACACCTCAAGTTAAAAGATTTCGAGTTATAAAAGACTCATATATTATGATCAAGATAATAACTATTGATGTTAAGCACTACCTATGCAGTTATTATCACGTGTCACTATTCGGTACTCTTAACTCTTTAAGAACCCATCAGTTTATCCAAATATCACTATATCATGGAGAATGTGATTCCTCATCAGAATAAATTATGTGATTACCTAGAGGCTCAGTGAATGTCCAATTCACTCTCATTTTTTCCGATTATGAATATTTTCAAGATTATCTTTTACTAGAGATATGTATTTCATTATTATCAACAAATTGATAATAAATTCTTTTTGGATAATCAAAGAGTTGTATATTTCATAGTATAAAGTAACTATTACATTCATAATATAATTAGCAACTTGAATATTTTATTTGTTATGAATGTAAAATATACACGTGTCCATTGTCGTGCATTATTTAATATATAAAAAGAAGTGAATGCACTAAGACATATACATTATTGATAACAAACTTTTACTTGCACTAGTGTCATTCACTACAGTATCTACTACCTATCTTCTGAAAATGGTGGTCTAAATGTCCTTATATCATAGGTTTTGTGAATAGATTAGCCGCATTGTTAGATGATGGAACTTTCTATACTGAGATATCTCATCGACCAACTTTCTCTCTAATTAAATGATAACGCCAAAACATATGTTTGAAGTTCTTATGAGACATTGATTCTTTAGACTGTGCTATTACCTCAATGTTGTCACAATACAAAAGAATGAAACTATGAATATATGGAACCGCTTCTAAATCCATCAGAAAGTTCTTCAACCACATGACTTTTTTGGCTGCATTTGAGGCTATTATGGCCTTGTTTTGCATTGCATTTGGAAAAAATGCTTTTCGAAAAAAATTTGTATTTTTAATTTTTTTTTAGTTTTAAAAACTACTTTTGGTAGAAATAGGTAAATAGATGTTTTTCCAAAAGCATATTTGAAAAAAAACAGTTTATAAAAAATTAAAAAAATCGGTCAATGAAATCAAAAAAATTCAAAACCTGCTTTTAAGACTCTCATCTGTAATCCAAAACACCCCCTATGTATTCAACATTTGTCATAGAACTAACAATGATCGTTTTCTTGGAACTTTTCCACACTACTGATGCACCATTCAAAGTGAATATGTGTCCTGACGTGGATTTCAATTCATCCTTATCTGATTGAAAATCAGAATATGTGTATCCAACCAAACTCAAATCGTCTCCTCCATAAAGCAAGAACAAGTCTTCATTCCTTCTCAAGTACTTAAAGATTGCCTTGACTGCTGTCCAATGCCCTTCACCTGGATTAGACTGATACCTCTAGTCAAGCTAATAGCAAAGGCTACGTCTGATCTACTACACAACATATCATACATCAGATTGCCTATGGCTAAAGCATACGGTATGTCAGCCATTCATTCTCTCTTTAGGAGTTTTAAGACTCATCTCCTTAGAAAGAAGCAGTACATGTCTCACAAATATTAATCCTCTTTTGGAATTTTCCATCCCAAAACTTTTTAGGATCTTTTCTAAATAGAGGGCTTGGGATAGTCCTAATATTCTCTTAGCTCTATCTTTATAAGACTTAATACCAAGAATGTAAGTTGCTTTTCCCAAATCTTTCATGGAAAAGGTGGATAATAACCAGACCTTTATATAAGTTAGAAAAACAATATCATTTTTCATGATTAGAATATCATCAACATATAAGATTATAAAAGCAATCTTGCTCCCACTAACTTTCTTGTACACACAAGTATTATTAGGATTTTGAATAAAGTCAACTATTTATAGCTTCATCAAAATGTTTGTTCCAGCTCCTAGAAGCTTGTTTAAGACTATAAATAGATCTCTTAAACTTGCACACTTTGGAACTATCTTCAGATACAAATTATTTAAGTTGTACCATATAAATTTATTCTTCAAGAAATTCATTGAGAAAAGCAGTTTTGACATCCATTTGTCATATTTCATAATCATAGTGTGTTGTAATGGTTAAGAGTATTCAAATACTTTTAAGCATAGTTACGGGAGAGAATATCTCTTCATAGTCAATTCTTTTCTGTTGGTGATATCCCTTCACTACAAGCCTAACTTTATAAGTATCAATATTTTCTTAATAATCTAATTTGCGCTTATAGACCCATTTACAGCGTATTGGAACCAACAAGTGGGTCTATAAGTTCCCAAACTTGATTCTTATACATAGAATTCATCTTAGCTTATATTGCTTCTTGCCATTTAAGAGAATCAATGTCAGACATTGCCTCCTCATAATTGACAAGATCTTCTGGTTGATATTATTGCCAAATATGAACAACTCTTGGTCATATTCAACAGTAAATTAATATCATCTAGGAGGACGTGAAGCTCTTTCAAACCTCCTCGGAGTTGAAGTGATATCTTTTTATCATTTTATGCTCAATTGGCTTATCAACCTCCATTAGTTCAGCCATTTGGATTTATTTTTCAGATAACTCTTCATCCAAAACAATATGCTTGTCTTTGTCTCCTTCTTTGAGAAATTCCTTATAAAAAAAGATGACATATCTACTTATAATAACAATTTGTTTGTCAAGTAGATAGAAATAATATCCTAAGTTATTTCTAGAACCACCATATTCAACAAATCGGCCTTTAGTGGACCGTTACTCTAATTTATCTGTGTTTTACTTTTTAATATAGGCAAGACAAACACATATCTTAAAATGAGATAATATAGGAATTTTTCCAATCCACATCTCATATGGAGTGGTATTCACAGATTTGAAAAGAAGTATGTTAAGAATGTATAACGTTGTTTTCATATCATATCCCCAAAAGAAGATAGACAAGTCAGTATAACTCATCATGCTACGTACCATGTCTAATAGTGTATGATTTCTCCTTTCACTCACACCATTTAGTTGAGGTGTGCTAGGTGGTGTGAACTGTAAGATAATTCTATTCCATTTTTCTTGAGGCAATCATTAAATTCAATATTTGAATATTCACCACCTTGATCCGATCAAAGTGCTTTAATATTTTTTTCTAATTTATTTTCTACTTCGGCCTTATACTTTTTGAACTTTTCAAAGATTTCAAATTTTTATTTCAATAAATATAAATACCTACATCTAGACGTATCATCTATAAAGGTAACGAAAAATCGATAACCTCCTCAGACCATTTTCTTAAATGGTCCATAAATATCAGTATGAATTAATTCAAAAAAATTCTCAGCACGTACTATTTGATCAGCAAATAAAATATTTTAAAGTAAACTATAAGTAGAGTTTCACATAAAATATTTAGGTTTTAAAATTTTAGAAAATATAAATGATATTTTAAAGTTTTTAAGATAATTCAGCTTCCCATTCAGCATAACCTTTTTAATCTCGTCGAAATTTTATGTAATGTTAGCAGAGTTTTACTGGAATTCATAAATTGATAAAGTTTTAAAAATTTATGTATTTAAATGAAAAAATATAAAGAATAATTTAATTTTGATACAATATTAAAAGTTATGTTTATTTTTGGCAATTATCTCTTTTTAAAATTTAGAATTGAGAGTGAGATTTACTCACTATATCTAAAGAACCAAATTTCACTTTTTACTCTAATTGTAATTAATGCATGACTATTTATATATATATTCTATCTTTTTATTAGCACATTTTTCTAAAAATATATTTTTTTACAATAAAAATTATTTATTTTTTCTTTTGATAAACATTAATTTATATGAGATAAAATAAAATGAAAAATAAAAATATGAAAAGTCTAGTCGACTCATAAAATAATTTTTATTTTTTATATTTAAAAATGCTACAAAATAATTTTTATTATATTAAAAATATTTTTTAAAATAAAAAGTATTATTGAAAATACTTTATATTAGAGAAGGTTATGAAAGAGCAGACTGTTGTGAGGCGGAAACAGGTAACTGCCAAATATAATTGGTGTTGGTGCAATTTGATTTAGGTTATATTTGGATTAAGATATTTTGGACGAGAAATTTTAAATAATTTATGGAATTCTATTAAATTTGTTATTTGATTATTTAAAAAATGTTCAAAATCATAGATTTTGGAAAATTTTTTATCTAAAAAAATTTCATTTTTTAGAAATTTGATTTTTCATCATTTAGGTGAAAAAGTTCAAAATACACCATTTTTTATAAATGAGGAATTATTGTCAATGTTTATTATTCTAAAATTGTCCTCAATAAATTAATAATATTTCAAACTCCCTTGACTCTAAAAAAAAGTAAAAATCATTTTTTAAAATTTCAAATAATTACTTTATTATTATTATACGCATTATTTATAAAAAATAATTTTTAGTTTATACCAATCTAATTAGATATTATAACATATAATAATTTATCATACTATCTAATTAGATATTATAACGTATAATAATTTATCATACTATATATAAAAGTGGGAATACGAGGAACAGACAATTTACAAAAAAACTAAGTTAATTAGATTGATTTTTTTATTTAATAATTTAATTTATTAATGAATAGTGTTAATAATTCATTAATTAGAAATCTTATTATATTAGAATTAGGTAACTATATTTTATATATAAAAAATCAAATAATTAATATTAAAAAGAAAAAAATAATTTAATGAAAATTACTAATGAAAAACTATATGAACACAATTATTATTATGAAAAACTCTAAAAGTTATTATTAAGAGTCAGATATAGTTTTTCATTACCAAACTATATGAAATTATTAAAAAAAATTTAATAAAAATTATTATTGCAAACTATATGAAAAACTACAAGATTAATAATAATAATAATAATAATAATAATAATTATTATTATTATTATTATTATTATATGAATTTCAAGATACTGAATACAATTTTCATAATTTATTTGAGAATTTATAATTTTTTAATAATTTTGATATAGTTCAATAATTAATTTATTTTAATCATATTCATAATGAATTAAGTTTTTAAATTTTATGTATATAGTGTAATATAATTTACTTTTTATATAAAATATAAGAATCAAATATAATTAACAACTATTAATATTTAAATTAAATGTGGCTTAATTACATAATAATTAAAAGTAACTAAAATTAATTTAGTGGACAAAATTATTATTATTTATTAATAATGATGAGTCCAATTATTAAAAATTATGTGCATCGTACATTGATGATTGGAAATAGGGGATAAGCGAAATGACCGTAAAATACTTATATTCTATATTTTATATATAATTCTTAGTAATAGATAAATTAGTAATTTGAGGGATTGGAAAAAAGGACTGTAAAGTATTTATTACTCTATTTTATATGACTCTTAATAATAGATAAATTAATAATTTTTATATGAATTATAATAGTAATATTTAATAATTACGTGCAATACATGTTAATGAAAAATTAGAAAGACATAGTAAAAAAATATAATGGACAAAATAATTTGTATATAGTAAATAAATTAACATCCATAATGGGCAAGATAATTTGGTGAGGTTTTCTAATACATAATATGCTATAAGAATTAAATAAAATTAACAACTATTAATATTTAAATTAAATATGACTTAATTACATGATAGTGAAAAATAACTAAAATTTATTTATTGTTACAATCTATATTTTATATATGATTTTTAATAATTAACGAATTAATAATTTGATAGAATTTGAGATAAATATGTATTCATATAATTTACTATAAATCAAATATTATAATGAGATGAAATGAATTAATAAAAAATATAGAAAATTATATAAAAACTAAACGATAATTAATAACGAGTTCAATATCTAATATTTACAGAAAATATAGTAAATAAAAAAATGTGAAATGCATAATACAACATATATAGTAAATATTAATTTATTCCAAAACAAATAATAAAAGTTAGTATTATCAATTTAATTATATAAATTAATGAATATTGGAATTTGTAACCGAAAAAACATGAAAGACTTGAATTTGAAATAGAAATATTTTAATCTTCCTCTAATAATAATAATAATAATAATAATATAAAAAACATATAACAAATATTAAAAAGAAAAAATAATTTAATAAATATTAGGAAGATATAGTAAAAAAATGACGACGACATATTATCATTCAAAGTACAATAATAATGATTTTACTAATATATTGAATTTATATAATATTAAGTTTAAATTAAATTACAACCATATACGTAATGTATATGATGAATTTCAAAATACTAAGTATAATTTTTATAAGTTATTTGAGAAGTTATAATTTTTTAATAATTTTTATATAGTTCAATAATTAATTTATTATATTCATATACATAATTAGCTAAATTTTTAAAATTTATGTGCGTAGTATAATATAGTTTACTTTTATATAAAATACAAGAATTAAGTATAATTAACAATAATTAATATTTAAATTAAATGTGACTTAATTATATAATAATTAAAAATAACTAAAATTAATTTACTGGATAAAATTATTATTATTATTAAAAATGTATATTGATGATTGAGAATAGGGAAGAACAAACAAAATGACCGTAAAATACTAACTATCTCTATTTTATTTATGACTTTTAATAATTAATAAATTATTAATTTGGGAATGGATAAAATGACTGTAATTCATAATAATTAATAACAAGTTCAATATCTAATAATATGTACACAACAAGTTAATAAAAAAACTAGTCATTTTAAGTTTATTTATAACTTTAAATTTTTAATTTTTTTATTAATTGCTAGCTCTTAAAATAATCAATGTTATTTTCTAATTTTTAATCATATGTTAAAATTGATTATACATACTTAATTAATAATAAATTCTCAATATTTAATAAATAATAGAATTGAAAATTAATTGTTAAACCCATGAATTGTGATCAATAAACTAAATATGAGTGTAAGTAAAATTACATTATCAATCCATAAATTTTATTGTCAAACTATAAACTAAAATGATCAAAATTGATAAATTTCACAATCTATATAAATTTTATAAATTTTAAATTACCTCAAAACAGATTGTACCTCAATATATATATTTTTTGGTACAATGGTTTTAGTTGAGTTACTAATAACTACGCCTTATTTAAAGATAGTTTTGTTTAATCCAAAAAAAAAAAAAGAAGACAGTTTGGTAATCAAGAAAAATGATTTGGTGTGGCTACTTAATTTCACATATGGTCACTTAACTTTGATATTATTGTAGTAAAGTTATATAATTTTTGTTTTATATAAAGTTATTTCTGACAATTTTTCAGCAATAAACATCTGAAAAAATCGTATTAGCATCCTAATTGGCATGAGATACGTTATGTTACTGTACATATTAAATGAAGCACCATGTATGCTTATAACTCAGTATCTACATCAGTACCATAAATTAAAAATAGTATCAACTACAATCCTACAACTATATTTGACTTCGACGTGAAATGTTTCATATATCAACTGAGATGATAGCACAACTTTTTTAATTGTTAACTACTGAAAATTGTTGAAAATGATTTTACTAAAACTAAATTATAGTTGAATGACTTTTAATAATACCAAGTTAAGTGATAAAAATGATAAAATTAAACCGCCAATCGCCATTAGAATTAATGTGTTTTGTCGTATTAGGGATTCAC
This sequence comes from Balakata baccata, assembly GCA_949630135.1. Lineage (NCBI taxonomy): Eukaryota > Viridiplantae > Streptophyta > Magnoliopsida > Malpighiales > Euphorbiaceae > Balakata > Balakata baccata. The sequence continues at coordinate 47,375 of CATIWF010063526.1, forward strand.
ATCGGGCATCTAATGACTAATGTTGTAAAAACTGACCCGTTCTGATTGATTCAATTGGAAAAACCAGAAATAGAGCCTTAGGCCGGCAGTTTTGGCAGAAAAACCGGCGACTCAGCTAGTTTAACCAAAAAAAGGGAAACCGAACCAGATTGACCAGTTTTTGTAGATATTTTTTAAATTTTTTGCAAAAAATTTAAATTATTAAATATGATACAACCTAACAAATTCAACCGGTTCAACTAAAAAATTGACCCAAAAACTAGATGGATTAATCAACAAACTAATCAAATTGATTAAAGTAAATATATTTTTAAATGATTAACCTACCATTATTTATAATATGTTATGTCATATTTGTTTTTATTTTTTTTATATGGGATTGTTAATTCTTTTTTATATTTATTATTTCTTTTTTATAATTTGATATTTTTGACTGATTGTAAGTTACATTTATATTTAATAATTAATTAAATATTTACATATTGATCTTGTACACTATAAATAATTTTCAACAATTTATATTTTATTTTTATTATGTAAGAGACATATTATATTTTATTATATATGAGATATTATATTTTATAAAAATGCTATGTTAGACCGATTCGACTTGAATTCAATCTTAATTTCATGATTCGGTTGCTTTTCCGGTTAATTAACCGGCCGGTTCTTACTACCTTGCTAACGACACGTCATTTATGTTTTGTTCCAAAATCCAATATCTCAGCCTAGCTCTTGCCTATTCGTTGGCTTTCGCCTTCCACCTTCTCACCTTCAAGTTTCAATTTCATCTGTTCCAAAGCCTTTAGCGGAAACACTCAAATTGATTTACAGCAATCAATTGATAGCCTGTCAAAAATCCCCAACTTCTTTTGTTTATTTATTCTCTGCGCTTGAAATAAGAAACCCTAACCCTAAATTCCAATTTCATGGCATCCAGCAAAAAACAATCGGAAGGAATAGCTTTACTTTCTATGTATAACGATGAAGACGATGAAGATATGGAAGATCTCGATGGCCAACAACATCAACAGATAGGAGAAGAGGAGCTGCCAGCTGAGCAGAACGAGCATAGAGAATCCAACGTAACGGAACTTGATTCACTTAACGATGCAATGGTTACTGATGAATTGGCTCATGAAGCCACGGTTCCGGTTCTCATTCAGAATTCGACCCCTAAAGACATTCTGTTGCGGCCTCCGTCGCCGCAGCAGCCTCAGGTTCAATTCTCATCGTCGCCGCAGCAGCAACAGCAGCAAAGGATAGTCAGTTCGGAGAGGAAGAGAAGTGGAAGAAGGAGACTTACCATTGTGGACTATGCTCATGACGAAGTTGCCATGTCTCCTGAACCCGATGTACATTAGGGCATACTATCAGTCTTCAATTCTTTTTCTTTTTGATGATGTTGTAATTTCTGTTCTAATTGCTTGTTGTTTATTGCTTGTGATGAATTTCAGGATGGTGAATCTTATGAGGAGCTTAAAGCTGCTAATGGCAAGTGTGATTTCCACTGGATCTCTTTTACTGCATTTTGCTATTTCTATAGTGTTTAACATATTTGTGTCCAGCTCTTTAGTTGTTGACAACTCTAGGCTTCCTATAAATGCATTAATGCTTTGCTTTATCTCGTTTCTTATTGTTATGATGCTTGTTTAGGCCACTTGCACCAGTAGGTACTGCAAATTTTTAACATTCCTAACTTGGGAAGCTTACCTACAATTATTTACTGCCCTGAGTAGAGAAAATAAGATATTAGGGGAAACTCATGAAGTGGCAAAATGTCATTCAGAGTAATTATGAGTGGAATATGCAATGACTCTATGAAGGAGAATTTTGAGTAGCCACTGTAATGATCACTGCATGTTTAAAGGTGAATTGGGTGTGAGAGAGTTTGTGACTATTCGGAAAGCCGTTACTGAAGTTAACTTAGGGTTTATGGGCGTGACACTTTGATAAGATGGTGAACCATAGGATGACATGTTAATGGTCTTTCATTAGGATGACCATGATCAGGCACTTGTGTGCATTAATACTTGCTCCTGGAGTCTGATGTGCTAATTAGTAAAGAAAATTAAAAAAGGAAAAAATCAATATGAAGAGTTTTTTCATTTATTATATCTAATTATGAGATTCTTTTTTTGTAACTTTTAATTCTTATTTAGCAGGTGCAGGCCATGAAAAAACATCTCCAGGAGCTGTTCAGGTTTTGACCCCTAACGTTCACACAACTTCTCTATCATCAGAACATTTAGAAACATCACGGTTTGATGAAATGAATAATACTGATGTTCAATTGGAAGCTGCAGAAAATGAGGGTACTGCTAATGTTCCTGCAGAAAAAGATGATCCATTAGATAAATTTCTTCCTCCACCACCAAAAGAGAAGTGCCCAGAGGAGCTGCAAGTAAGTTCATTTCATATCAGAGTGCCTGGGATACATGCTGCTTTTAATATTAAATCCTATCCTTCTAGTTGTGTTGGTTGCAATAGCAGGGGTATGGGTGCCCCTTTCTTCTCCCCCATTGGCTGGTCTTAGATCTGCTTATGTGCTTTTTCTGTTACGTTAAGATTTACTGGTATTTACTAGGACACAATATTAAACTGTTTTTTCTTGTCTTTGGGGAAAAAAAACAATGTTTTCTTGTATTTAGCTATTCTATGTAGCTTAAATTATCATTAATATGAACTCTAGAAATTCATTCATCATTTAGCTCATTTTACACGGTTTGATGTATATTCCTCTCTTCTCAATATATTACTTGCAGATGAAAATAGATAAATTTATTTCTTTAAAGAAGGTTGGAAGAAGCTTTAATGCCGAAGTGCGCAACAAAAAGGACTACAGAAATCCTGACTTCTTGCAGCATGCAGTGAGGTACCAAGAAGTTGATGAGATTGGGTCTTGCTTCAGTAAAGATGTATTTGACCCTCATGGATATGACTTAAGCGACTTCTACAATGAAATAGGTTATTGACAAACCTTCTGCATTTCCCCTTTTTTCTACTAATGTGGATCTTTTGGGTTTTCTTTAATTTTAGCATCTTGAATAGTTGGACTCAAGTTTTGTCAAGTTGCTTTTTGAACGGTTTTTGCAATTTGCTGGAATAGGATGTTTCTGTAGTTTAGAAGCAATAATAGTCCAGGAGGTTCCCCTGCAATCTTGCTTTGTATTCTTGTAGTTCTGAAAGTTAGGTTGGAAGATACACACTGACAAAGATGCATCTATCATTAATTCTTCGTTGATTTGCATATCGCAACCAAATATTTTATGAATTTTGATAAAGTTTCCTCCCCATTTTATGTGTCTAAACTTTTATAACCTGGCTCATTGAAAGACTTGCTTAGATATGGCTATGTTTTGTTTAATATGTTTCTTGACATGGGTACAGGTGCCGCATATATTAGTATGCCGAACCTTGGTACACTTAATTATCTTTTGGCCTTTCTTCTTGCGGTTTGAGTACCATCCAAACTCAATTTTCCCCTTCATTTTAGGTTTCTGATATTGTGTCTTCCATGAACAACTTTCTGTGAGCAGATATTTGGAAAATGGGATTTGATCTGTAGAATAAAATTTTCTCTGTATGCACCAATTTATTTTTTTCTCAGTTTTTTGTCATAGGTATCTTTGATGCCTATTCTTGTTTCTTTTTTCCTTATTTTTTTTTTCTAAATATAACTTCTTTTTAGTTTCCTTGTTTTTCTTTATAAAACAGAAGCCGATATGAGACGTGAAAAGGAGAGGAAGGAGCAGGAGCTGAAGAAGAGTCCTAAGGTTGATTTTATTTCTAGTGGCGCTCAGCCTGGGCAGGCGCTGCCACCAACTAAGTTTAGCTTGCCTATTCCAGGTTCAGAATGATCTTCTGTGAATGTACTGGATGACATTAGCTTTAGAAGATTTATCTTTTGCATGTATCATTTTTTTTTCCCTCTAAGGATGCTCTAAAACTTTATCATATTCCTGTTTCAGTTGCTTCTGCTGTTTCATCAACTGCAGCTGATGCTATCACTCGGGATGGTAGACAGAGCAAGAAGTCAAAATGGGATAAAGTATAGTACCTTTGCGTACAGCCTTTATATGTTCCCATAAAATAATTATTGTATTGATGCATCACCCTTTTGAGCGTTCTATTTATTTCAGGTGGATGGTGATGGAAGAAATTCTTTACCAGCTGGTGGACAAGATTCTTTAGCCACAGCAGCAGCCCATGCAGCTCTTCTATCTGCATCTAATGTTGGTGCTGGATACTCAGCTTTTGTGTAAGTTTCATTTTAGCCTTTTGAGTAATTATTGCTTAGCTTTTGGACTCCCATTGTATAGAAGTCCCTTGATCCTCATTTGGCTTGAGACAGATCTTAGCTAGAACAAATAAGGTTGTCTCTTTAGCTAGAACAAATAAAAATCTCTCTTTCTTCGGGAGATTTTTTTGGGGATGGAACAAGAATCATAAGTATTTTGACAAAAAATGTATCAAAGGATTACTTGTTACTTGTTAGCATGGAAAACCAACTTATACCCTTTGTTATTTTCTAAAATGCATGTTGACCACCAGTTTCATGTCTTTTCTTGTAAGGGAAGATTGGATCAGAGTTTAGCAATTTGTGTCTTCGTTACACCACAGCCTGTATTGGCAGTTCACAAGTTTGTGTTTTGCTTTGCATGTGTAGATATCGGGCTATATTATATGATTTTGTTTTTGGTATCAGTTGATTTCTTCCCCTTTGATTTATCCTTGACATCTTACTCAGAAACCCTGTAATGCAGGAAGTCTTTTCTAGGTTTGGGAATAGGATCATTTTTTTTTTCTTTTTTGTATTTACCATGTGCATTGCATTCAATGTCCTTGAGATGATAACTTGCCTGACTGCCTCATAATGTTAATGGGTTATTTCTCCAATAGGTTGGATATGGACATATGTTAATGGCATAAGTTTTGGTGTTTCCTGGTTCTCTATGAATGTGGTAATAAAATTCATAGATATTAGATCTGTTCATTGGGTATGATTTTAAACTTTCAGAAAATGGATTATTTGGAGAAAGTATAATTTTCTCAAGATCTTAGTGTTTACTGGTGATATTTCAAGCCTCTAGATTGTAATTTATGGCCATATTGAAGGGAGAACTGTGTTATGGATGCTCCAGAAAGGGCTTATAGTCAAGACAAGACTTCCTGATTTGGTGTTATGGTCAAATGTTTATGTAATGTGAAAGCTCAGAAAGTAGATTAATTATTTACATATAAGTTCAACCAGATTAAATTTCATTCTCATTTCTATGAGGATTTATCATAATTCTTGTGGTTAGAAAATTAGATATCGATAATACGCATGAAGAGGGATGGTTATGGTAAGAACATTTTTCAATATGCTTAATTTAACTTTCAGTTAAAGAAATTGCTGATGTTTATGATCATTAAAAACTCAAATTGCAGGCAGCAGAAACGGCGAGAGGCAGAAGAAAGAAGAGCTAGTGAGAAGAAGTTAGAGAGAAGATCTTGAGCCCCTTTATTTAGTTCTTGGCAGGGAAAGATAAACGGTAAACACCATTAGAAGAAGGAAAATTTGCTCTAGGAACCCTTGCTTCCACATTCACTTCGACTACTTTTATATAAGCAAAAATCATGTCCAACTCTGAGTTGCAGCAACCTTTGCAGTTTTCATCATGAGGTTCAGTGTAACATAGCAAACAGCATGAGTTCAAATTCTTGTACAAGTACAGGTTGGCCCCATATAATTAGCTGAAATTTCAGCGTGGTAGATTTTTGAATCGAGGACTACATTATGAAGCTTTAAGGCAAATCAAGTATTTCTTAGCGGCAATGCAATTTGCAAACCATGTAGCGTCGAGCCTGTTAAACATGCTTAGCCAACTTATTATGTAAGATTGTTCAATGCAGCCGTACATCTTGACACCAGCTCCACCTATTTTGGCTGGTTATAGAAATCGAACAGTTGCTTTGATTCATATGCAAGTGTTGGTGTTGATTAAGTGAATTTTGTGGTAGTGTTTCCATGTCACCAGTAGTGAGTTAAAGTTCCCTTGGAGCCTTGTCTCTTGATAAAAATCCAAATTTGCGAGAAGTCGCTCAACAAGAAAGATTGGGTCAACAGAAAGTGATCCTTTTGGATTAACTGTTAACATAAACCCGCGATCAAAATCAACCTTTCTGTGCGTACTCCAAAATATCTGGCCGAAGGGGAACTGCTTTGTGAAATAATTCAAAAAGAAAGCTTGACCCCATGAAGTGTCTTTTCTCAATTTTTTTTTTTTATTTTAAAAAAAAGAACTTCTCTTTTGGATGGTACCCTCACCATAATATTCTAGAGGGTTTTTTAGGTATTACATTTGAAAAAAAAGTACATTTTGGAAAAAAAAAAAAAATTATATTTTTAATTTATTTTTTTTGAGAAAACTCATTTTAGATATTTTAGATATAAATAGATAAATAAATATTATTTTTAAAATATATTTAATAAAAATAGTTTATAAAAATTTTAAAAAATTAATTAATTAAATAAAAAAATTAAAAATATACTTTTAGCACACGTAAGAGCAATTCTGAATACTTTCTTATCTCATGTTGTCTTCGTTTACCAAGTACAATCCTCTATTTCAAAGATTGAAGGAAATTTTTTTTTATATATCAAATCTATTTTTAAGGAAACTAATAAGAGACTATCACTAAAATAAAATAATTTATATAATACTCTTTCAGCCTACACAGTCGTATGCAATGACTTATGCGGATGAAGCTTCTGGACATAATTAAATTTCATTGGCATCCACCCTTTTTCAAATATAATTTTTAATTTCATTATCCTGTTGAAGTGTTGACTACATAGATACCTTTTGATGGTAATATGACTATTAATTCTCATAATTGCAATCACTGCATAGCATCTCTTTCTCTGCAATTAGGATGCAATTGCAACATGTTAAATTTTTTATTGTCAAATAAATTGAATTTTATTATTATAAATAATTAATATTAAAACTAACAAATTGTATAAAAATTAATTATAAAACTTTAAAAAATTAAATAGATCACACAACATTTCATTGAAGAAAAAAATATTACATATAAAATTACAAAAAACTTAAATAAAATCTCACATTAAAAATTCATAAAAAGAAAAATACTACATTAATCATCATTTTTCTAGTAATAAAATGAGTGTACACTAATCATCATTAATTACACTATTAATTTAAATATTAAAATATGAAATTAAGTTAATATTATTGTTTAAAATACTACACCAATCATCATTATATTATATATCTTATAATATTATATTTATACTAAATAATTATATTATATTTAATTAACATTAATTAATTATTAATAACAATATTTATATTAATTTTATTAATAAGTATATTTATATTATTTATACTAATTTTATATTAATTATTCTAACTTAATTAATTAAATATATTATGTTAATTTTATATTAATTAATATTAAGTATATTAATTAATAAAAATATGTTATTTATTTATTTATTTTAATTAAATTTATTATAAAATAAGAAAAATGGACCTCATTTGAATATTTTATTCATTTGAAATTGTCTCTCTCCTATTTCTAATTTTGTAAGCTTTCAATTTTGCAATTTATCCTATCATCAATGCAATTGCAATTGCAATGTCACATAAGATTTTGTAATTGTGTTGCAATTCGCTTTGCAAGGGGATAGAAATGCTATAGAAGTTCACATAGTCAACATTACCTAGCTTAGCATGTCATTATATTATAGTAGACATTTTATTTTTTTATAAACAATTTAATGATATTCCAAATTAATAGTGGTCTCAATTTTAAAAAAAATATATTTTAAATACTTATTAAAAAAACTGATAAATTCAGGCATCCCATATGCTTTTTGTCAACAAAAAAAAAAAGCAAAAGAAAAAAGTCTTTTTCTTTCTGATTTTCATGCAAAATTATGGTATATATATAGAAAAGGATTAAAATGTGAAATATGTTGCGATTAGAAAAGGGGGAAATTAAATTGTAAAAAGTTTCATTGATTACAAAAGTAGAAAATGCAAATGAAGAGTAAAATGAGAAAAATAAAAAATAAAAAGTACACCCAATTGTTGAGTGGGATTTGAACCCACGCCCTTTCGGACCAGAATGTCGATCTGACACCATAGACCAACTCGGCCATCTCAACCTAATTGATCTAATTTACTAAATGTTATTTGTAATATAAGTGAACAGCAAAAGGTAATTGATTTGATATTGAATTTTTCAAAAATAGCAATTATTGAAAAAAAATGCATTAAACAAAAAAGAAAAGTATTCTAAATTCGACATTGTAAATGAGCTTTGCCAATTATTTTGGGTAGAAAATCTAACTTATGTCATGTTATCAGAATCTTTAAGATTGACCTTTGTGTACAAGAGCAAGAGTAGGACCAACGAGGAAAAAAAAAAGTATTTGATATTTGACTTATCAGTACATTTTTTCTTCAGAAATTATCATGTTTTTTCTTCTAAGTTGTAGATTGTTTATTTATTTATTTTAGATTCTCTCTTTCGCTAGTTTTTAGTCATATATATCCATTGAAAATTGTTTTTAACCATGATATTATTTCAGAAATTTAAAAAATAATATATTACACTACAATTATTTTATTGATATAGCAATTAAAATATAAATTAATAGAAATTAAAGCTATATCGCGCAAATTGTTGTACAATATGTCATTTATCAAATTTTAGAATTGATAATGACATAAAAAATATTTTTCAAATGATAAATAGATACAAAATAGACAAATTAAAGGCACATATGATTTATGTGTCAAAATATAAAGTAAAAGGATCTATTTGTGAGCAAGTGTTTGTAGATCTGTTGGAAGTTGGTTTGTCAGAATTCACGTGGTAATACAGGTAAGGGATGTTTGAGACAGTTGAGTTCTATAAATATGTTTTAAATTTTTTTATTTAAATGATTAATTTTTTAAGTTTTTTTATAAATTATTTTTATCAAATTTATTTTTTAAAAATAATTATTTATATGTTTCTGTTAAAAACGGTTTTTAAAACAAAAAAAATTAAAAATATAAAATTTTTTCTTAAAAACGGTTTTTTTCAAATATACTACTAAACAGATCTAATTATGTATAGATAATCATAACTATAAAATCTACTTAAGAAGTGTTTGAAAGTGTTATTGAAATTTTTAAAAATATATTTTAATTTTTTTTAATTTAATTGATTGATTTTTTTAATTTTTTATAAATTATTTTTTTAAATCTGTTTTTAAGAAAAATATCTATTTACTTAATTAAAAATAATTTTTAAAATTTTTAAAAAAATTTTAAATATAATTTTTTTTCCAAAAAATATTTTTTTTTCAAATACAATAATACGGATCAGGATTTTAGCCATATATGAATGAATAAGCAGAGTGCTCAGATTTCTATGCTGTTTGTCTTTCATGGAAATAGAGACGTTGGTTCAAGATTCCTATTTCGTACATCTATCTCTCTTTCTTTTTTTCCGTAATTGATGGCACAGAGAAATTGACGGATAGGCTAATAATTCAATTATTTATTAATATATATTTAATTATTTTATTATAAATAGTAAAAATAAATATAATATTATATATATTATTTAATAATTGAATTAATATAAAAATAACACAGCAGATATAATCTAATTAAAAATGTTCGGATGAGCTATTATTTCTAAAACAGTAAAACCACGCACACCTCCCTGTTTAAACAGTAACTAACTGGTCTGAGTCAATTGTCGATTTGGAAAATTAGCGTCTGAAATAACTATTAAAAAAGTTGGAGGCTCCAATATATTAAAAATGCTTTTCTAATTTATGTTGTTTCACTTGACTAAAACTTTATATGTACAGAAAAAGGTTATGATCATATTAAAAGAAAAAATTATTGTAATCAACCAGTTTTCGGTTTTTCAGGTGCAACTAACCGATCCGGTTCAGGTTTCACAGCATTGTTTTTCTATTTTTTATGGTATAAAAAATATATATATGATTACGTAGGTGGTCTTTATGTCTTTGGGTTTATAAATCCCACCACTTCAAAAGCAACCCTTTTTAGGGTCCATGCAAAGATTCATAAATCATGACGTAGAGTTGGATATCTTTAATTTTCATGCCAACTTTACTTTGAAAACAAAATATCAAAAGACCTAATATTTCATTAATAAACAACAAAGTATTACCAATTATTTTAATTATCTCTCCCTCTTAAAATGTTAACTCTATTTTTGATAGGGTGAATTTCGTCAATGGTATTTCAATTATATAAATTGTAACAACTCAGTACCTCAAAGATTATTTATAATACAAATGTACCTTAATTATGTAAATTGTAATAATTTAGTACCTCAAAAATTATTTGTAATACAAAAGTAATTTAATTTTTATTTTATAACTAAATAGTATTTCTGTCTAGTTTATTTTTAAATATACTTATGTCTGGTTTATGTAAATAGTACTCTTTTAAATATACTAACATTTTAAATGAATCTCAAAAAATTTCCTAGCTTTAATGAACCATCTTCTTCCCCTGTCCAATTCAAGCCTAGATATGTGTATGAATGACATCATACTCTACCGCTCTTTCCTACTTTAGATCCGTCACCTGATCCTTCTCCGGCTATCTCGAGACTCTTCACTAGAATCTCCTGTCCTCCTAATTGGTATGGCTCCTATTAAACATCCTTTAGTATTGCTTTATCTTCTTTTTCAATTCCCTTTTCTTACTCACAGGCAATTAAGCATAAGTGTTGGCAACAAGCAATGCAAGAGGAACTTTGAGCTCTTCAGGATAATCATACATGGGATATTATTTCATGTCCATCCAAAGTTAAACCTATTGGGTGTAAGTGGGTTTACTTAGTGAAACTTCGCTCTGATGAGACTCTCGAGCGCTATAAGGCTCGATTGGTTGCTCTTGGTAATCAATAAGAGCATGGGATGGATTATGAGAAGACATATGCTCCTGTAGCTAAAATGACTATTGAACGAACAATTCTTTTCATTACTGCTTCACAGGGTTAGTCACTTAAATAAATGGATGTCAAAAATACTTTTCTCCATGATGATATCAAAGAAGATATCTACATAACACCTCCTCCTAGTCTATTTTCCTCTTTTACTTTGGAAGTTTGTAAGTTGAATCACTCATTGTATGGCTTAAAATAAGCTCCACGTGCATGGTTTGAGAAGTTCAAATCTACCTTGCTACAGTTTAAGTTTGTGCAAAGTCAATATGACTCTTCTTTATTTCTTCATAAAACTTCAATTGAAATTGTTCTTCTGTAGATCTATATTAATGACATAGTCATCATAGGAACAGATTCTTCATTGATTACTCAACTTCAACAGCATCTTCGAGAATCTTTTCATATGAAGGATCTTGGCGACCTTACATATTTCTTGGGTTTGGAAGTTCACTTTAGCTCCTTTGTTATATTTCTTAATCAACATAAATATACTTAAGATTTAGTTGCCTTGGCTGGTCTTCAGGATTCATCATTGGTTGATACTCCTCTAGAAGTGAATATCAAGTACCACTTGAATGAGGGAGATCTACTTTCTGATCTATCTTTGTATCGACAATTAGTGGGCAGCTTAAACTACCTTACTATTACCAGAGCTGACATTTCCTTCGCTGTCCAACAAGTTAGTCAATTTATGCACTCTCCTCGTCATCTTCACTTGGTTGTAGTTCGTCACATCATAAAATATCTTCAGGGTACTCCATATTGTGGTTTATTTTTTTTTTCTGCTAGTTCTTCTTTGCGTCTTATTGCTTTTAGTGATACCGATTAGGCTAGTTGCCTAAATACTCGTCACTTTGTTACCAGTTGGTGTATGTTTATTGGGGATTCTTTGATATTATGGAAGAGTAAGAAACAAGGTCGGGTCTCTAAATCTTCTAATGAATCTGAATATCAAGCTATGTCTACTGCTTGTTTTGAGATTACTTGGCTTCGAGGATTGTTGATTGAGATTGGATTTCCTCAATCTGATCCCACTCCTCTCCATGCAGATAATACTAGTGTTATTCAAATTGCTACTAATCCAGTTTATCATGAGCACACTAAGCATATTGAAGTTGACTGTTATTATATTCGAGATGCTATATCTACTCGAGTTATTTCTTTTCCACATGTTTACATAGCTTTGCAAATTGCTTGATGTGTTTACTAAGTCTCTTACTCGACAACGCCATCAATTTCTTATTAGCAAATTGATGCTTCTTGATCAACTAGCATCAATTTGAAGGGGGATGTTGCCATATATAGCAAATATTTATTTTGTACAACCTATTTATTTTGTATTCTTATTCTATTTCCATAAGTAGATTGTATATTTGTAGGTAGAGATAAATCAGCTTTAAATCTCTGTAAATCAGCCTTTAACTACTGTATATTTAACTATATATTCAATGAAATCAGAACGAAAAGGCATAAGGATTTGAAAAAAGGTAAAATTAAAAAAATAGGTAAAGTGAAAAATATATTTGATAGAAATAAAAAAGAATAGAAGTATCGGTAATGTTGAAAAAAAAATCCGGTATTTCACGTAAAATCCTCATTATTGATCAAAATCCTCATGTCTGAATTTCGTTCTAGAATTACACCAAGATTGGACCAATTCTAAATAAACCCATTAATGCAATTGATTCATTTTTAACATTATCGGGAAAAAAAAAATTCAATTTTACAAAGAGAAGAAAGAAGATTGAATGGGCCACTCAACGAATGGATGGTCCAAAGATGAAAATTGCAAGTCAGGAGGTAGATTAAATTTATAATGTTATTTGTATATTAATCTAATTATTAAATGATATATATATATATTATATTCATTTCAATTAATAAAAATAAAATAATTAAATATATATTCATACGTGATTGAATTAGTCCATAATTTTTGACTAAAACTAAAAAGCAAATAAATGAGTCATTTTATCTTCAATCATTTTACTCCTTTCAAGGTGAAAATTTGATATATAAAAAGATTGAACCTTATTTTATGATAAATATTTCTACCCTTTTATTTATTTATTCTATTCTATTCAAAAAATTTATTTATTTATTCAATTTCTTTTTTCCTTCTTATGGTAATAAATCTGTAAAGTATTAAAGAAGTCCCAATTTATTATAAAAAACAGTAGAGGCAGTAAGCAACGGTAACATTCAGTTTGGAAGTTCCTTAAAGGACAGTTTAGGAAATATGGAAAAAGTTAACGGACAGTTTAGTATATATCATTGCAAATCAAAAAGCAGCAAAGCGCAGAGAATAGGGAAGACAAAACGCTATACGAAGGCAAAGCTTAGCGGGCGGCAAGTGCCAGTTTTTGTTACCTCTTTCTTTCTCAAATCTCTCCCTACTTTTCCCTCTTTAAAGCTTTTTGCTTTATCTTGCTTTTGTCATTGGTTCAATAAAATTTTACTAACTAAAGCAAGGATCTCTCTCTCTCTGTGAGTCTCTTCTGTGTTTCTTTTCCCTCCCTATCTTTGTAGTCTATTCTTTGATTCATGTAGTAGATACCCATTTGAGTTTAGAGTCATAACTAGAGGTTTGAAGAAGGTTCAAGCAATGGCAGCTGCAAAACCAGAAGAGATTAGTCATCCAGCAATGGATCAACTTCAGGGTTTAGAGTACTGCATTGACTCCAATCCATCATGGGGTAATGCTCATTTTTATTCTTTTTCCTTTTTTTTTTTGGTTTTCTTTTGTGCTTCCTTGAAGCTTGATCTTTTGGTTATGTGTATTTCTTTTTTCGACTTGGGTATGTGAGAGCAGGAGAAGCTATAGCTTTGGGTTTCCAGCATTACATTTTGGCATTAGGAACTGCTGTTATGATTCCTTCTTTTCTTGTTCCATTGATGGGCGGTGATCATGTAAGTCCAATTTTATTATATTCACTTTCTTTTTTTGGTACAAATCTTCACTTCCTTTGTCATTAGACCTTTTGAGCTTCACAGTTTATAATATTTGATATATTTAACATATGTAAACTGAAAATCCCTTCCTTTCGTTTATGTTTTTCATCAATTTAAAACTCCTTTTCCTTTTTGTTTGTGTAATTTTGATGCCACAGGGTGACAAAGTAAGAGTGGTACAGACTTTATTGTTTGTAGAGGGGATCAATACACTACTGCAAACACTGTTTGGAACGCGTTTACCGACTGTGATTGGTGGGTCTTATGCATTTATGGTCCCTATCATATCAATAATTCATGACCCTTCCTTGACGAGCATTCAGGACAATCACATGGTTAGTCTAAATTTTCCTCGCCTTCATTTTTCATCACCTTCCAATTTTCCACATTTGATTTATTTCAGTAAAGTTGGATTCCATTTGTGAGAAAATCGAGAGTTTTTTTTTTTTTTAGTCAATGTTTGTGTGTCCCACTTGTCTAATTAGGTGCCTTTGCTGTTTAGTAGTTAAACATGTGTAGCAATAGACATTTTAAGGAGATGAGGTATCCGTATTTTTCCCAATGTAAGTCATTGCACTGTATTAAGTTACTAACACTACCAAGTCTGACCAATAAGAGTTCATTCTCTTCTATAATGTGTTCAGTGATTGTTTGTCTTTCTGTTGGTGGGCAAGATTGGACTTTTTTATACAATTTGGAAAATTTGGCATTGAAAAAGTCATCGCATTATAAATAATAGACCTTGATAATAAATGTTTATTTAGTTACAAATTCCTAAAAGAAAATTCTCTCACTAAAGCAACTATGTTGATAGTCATTTCTTGGCTACTTGTGCTAGTGAACTATATGCTAGTTTGGAGGAGAACGTCTAGTTTGTTGATCATTAATGCAAAAAAAAGACTGATGGTTTTTATTATATTTATGTTTATGTAGAGATTTCTTAGCTCCATGAGAGCAGTCCAAGGTGCTCTAATAGTATCATCAAGCATTCAAATAATTTTGGGGTACAGTCAGTTGTGGGCCATTTGTTCCAGGTACTGCTATGTCTCTCAAGTGAATTTCAGTCTCAAATTTAAAGAAACAAATTTCTGGTTTATGGTTTTATGATTCATTTAAGCTTTTTTTTTTTTTAATGAACTCTTTCAGGTTTTTTAGTCCACTTGGAATGGTTCCAGTAATTTCACTAGTGGGTTTTGGTCTGTTTGATAGAGGCTTCCCTGTGGTAAAGTGACAGCTTTTAATGCCGTTGTTTTGAGTTCTCAACAATTCCAGTGCTTTGATTATCATTCATGCAATCCTTTTCTTATCTGTGAATTTACATGATATCAGGTTGGACGGTGTGTGGAGATTGGCATTCCCATGCTCATCCTATTCGTATCCTTCTCTCAGGTGTGTTACAACTATTCCCTTGTATCACTTTCTCTTACAGTTCTGGATGCAACAGAAAACTCTTGCTTGCTATGATTATAAGAGCATCTGTATACTACCTGTTGTAATCCTTGTAATTCTGTAGTTATGGATCCTTATGCTTTAGTTCCCTTTAGAGTTATGAATCAAAGAGACTACTTTCTGGATAATTATAAATCAGGAATTCTGGCAATAAAAATGAAAGAATTACTAAATTCAAGATTATCTCTAGCAATTTTTTTTAAGAGTTCAAAACACTATTTCTGTTCCACATGCACTGAAGATCGTCACAAAGGACTCTTGATAAAAATGATTAAACATTTTGAGGACTTGTCACATAGGGTTCTTTGCTTGTTTAACTAAAGTCGATGACCCAAATTTTTTCTCCAAAAACATTTGCTGATACGTTTCAAATTATGTTCTCTTCCAACTTTTGCTCTTGATTCATCAAAATGGTGAACAAGTACTTGAAGAACTCCATATCAATCTTTCTAATTTTTATTTGAATTTTGTTCTGTTTCGGGAATAGTACTTGAAGAACTTCCAGTTGAGACAACTACCAATACTAGAGCGGTTTGCTCTCATTATATCAATCACAGTGATATGGGCATATGCACACCTTTTGACAGCCAGTGGTGCATACAAACATCGACCTGAGCTCACCCAAGTTAATTGTCGAACTGACAAGGCCTATCTCATTTCTTCTGCTCCATGGTTGGTAACTCAAACTATTTGCACGAACATCATTTCTTCTGCTCCATAGTTGGTAACTCAAACTATTTGCATGAACATTAATAGTGTATGGACTAATACATCTAACTGCAAATAGGACTAAATATATTTGCATGTTTCTCATTTATGCCAAAGGAGTGTGAATAGATCTCAATATGTCTCAAGATCAGGACAGATAAGGTTGTTCATAATTGGGTGGTATCCATTCACATGGTTGTTTGGCCCTACCAAAAAGAAAAGAAAAAATGACTGAGGATCAAAAAAAATTTCTCATGGAAACCAAAATTTGAATTTGGAACTAGTCCAAGTTCAGGAAAATTTATGTTATTCTTTCTAAATTTTACCATATTACAAGGTAATACAGCATAGTAATACATGATATTTTGAAAGCTGAGGTGTAAAGATAATGTAAATTCAGTTAAGAATGTATACATGATATGTTGAAAGATGAGATATAAAAAATAATGTAAATTCAGTTAAGATTTTAGTATTGCCTGATTCTTAACATTTCGCATTCAGGATAAAGATCCCATATCCTCTTCAGTGGGGTGCTCCTACTTTTGATGCTGGTCATTGTTTTGGAATGATGGCTGCTGTTATAGTCTCATTGATTGAGGTATTCATACAAACTAAGCCCCATCTAGGTCGTCATATTCATTCTTAAAATTCATTAAATATTACTAAAATTAGCATATTCTGACAGTCAACGGGGGCATACAAGGCTGCATCCCGTCTAGCAAGTGCCACTCCACCTCCTGCTCATGTTCTTAGCCGTGGTATTGGCTGGCAGGGCATTGGGATCCTTCTGGACGGACTCTTTGGAACATTGAGTGGTTCAACTGTCTCTATGTAAGTATTTGACATAAGCATCCTTCATATTGTGGGTTCAAATGCTTCTGATTCATTACTAATAGTTAAGAGAAAATATCAGAGAAAATGTGGGCCTGCTTGGAAGTACTCGTGTAGGCAGCCGCAGGGTTATCCAAATCTCAGCTGGTTTTATGATATTTTTCTCAATGTTAGGTGAGTGATGCGGTTAATTACCTTGGTATAGTTCGTTGATGCATTCTCTTAAAATATCAGCTTTATTTTTGCATCTTAATTTTCTGCAGGAAAATTTGGGGCTTTATTTGCATCAATACCCTTCCCCATATTTGGTGCAGTATATTGTGTTTTGTTTGGTCTTGTTGGTAAGTGTTTTGCCTCATAATTCATTTTCTTATCTATCTAATAATCTGTTCTAATTAGATCTGATATTTACATAATTCTGTTATGCTCAGCTTCTGTGGGATTGTCATTTTTGCAATTTACAAACATGAACTCAATGAGGAACCTTTTCATTACTGGTGTTGCCTTATTTCTTGGCTTGTCTGTCCCTGAATACTTTAGAGAATACACATCGAAGGCCTTTCATGGTCCCGCACATACTAGAGCTGGATGGGTAATTTTTTAAAAACTAGTAGTTGCTCACAACCAGGCCCACATATTCACACTTGTTAATGTAACATATAATATGATTCTAATTTGTTTCTTTGATGTGCAGTTCAATGATTTCTTGAATACCATCTTCTTCTCATCTCCAACTGTTGCATTGATTGTTGCTGTTTTTTTGGATAATACACTTGACTACAAGGATAGTGCCAGAGATAGAGGAATGCCATGGTGGGTTAAATTCCGAACATTTAAGGGAGACAATAGGAATGAAGAGTTTTACACTCTTCCTTTCAATCTTAATCGTTTCTTCCCTCCATCTTGAAGTGGGGTGTCATTACCAGTTAAAAATGTTAGGAAAAACATCATTTCCAGATAAGGATGTCATATGGTGATTGCAGCTGCAGTGAGGAAGAGTGCAAATGTTTATTTGCGGAGAAATGAAACCTCTGCTCTTTATCTCTCTATCTTTTTCATTGGTTGTGTATTTATATGGCGGCCATTTTAGTTAATTAAAATAATTTATTTGATTTCATTATCTTCTTCTGCTTTCTGTTCAACAATTCTTGAATCAACAAAATTATTAATGTAATATGAGAGCAGCATACATGAGAGAAACGTGAGAGAAGAAAAAAGGAATAAAAACAAGAAAGGAAAAACGTAACTTCAATGAACCAAAGATTTGTATATATCATACAATAGACAATGTTATATATATGTACAATCATCAACTTGAACAAATGAATAATGACACCAGCCAATCAGCAAACACCTCAAGTGCACACAACCCCTTAGGTGTACCGCTGTCGGCTGATGCAAATGAATGTGAAAACATTAAGACGGGCCTCGTTTGAAAAAAGGGCATAAGCACATGCTAACGGGATTTACACATGCATTCTGGACACCTTGGTTGTCTATAAATGCTTCGACCAAAACCCCTCACACGCACTCTTTGACCTTCTTCAATCATCTTTCTTACTCTGTCTGCAAAACTAGTCCAGTCTATGGTGCTGTTCTCAGACAAAATTGCTGCTAGCCTCTTTTTGTTGGGCCGCAAGGTAGGGTCATTTCCATCGCCATAGTATGTCCGGAAACCAGACACCAGCGAAGACAGTTGGCTTCCAGAATCAGTCATGGCAAACACATCAGAAGTTGCACATGCAATGAAGTCCAATGCGGCCATCTGCATTTAATGCAATTCTTTATAAAGTTGCCAAAAAGAGGTTTTATCTACAAGCCAAGGCTACAAACATATCCAACTGAATGTTGATGCGAAAAGTTAATGCAAACTCCAAAAGATTTTTACCTGCGAAGAGAAATTCCTAAAAGGTGCAAGTTCACTGGGTGTGAGGAGAGTTTCCTTTGTGACTAAATTTGGGTAGATATTGGTGAAAGGATGCATCCTAGACTTTCCACCATACATATGAGACCCAGCAAGGTATATGTAAGTTCCACGCTTAAAACCAAGACCAGCAAGAACAAGTGAAGCTTCTTCAGGTGTCAATGGACATCTTCCTAGCTTCCTTAACTCTGATGGAGAGATTGGCCTGTGATGTAAGAATCATTAGGATGACAGAGATAACAAGTTAAAATGTGTTCATTGGGGAAATTTATAAAAAGGGAAAATAATTGAACCCATACTTTGAGTTTTTCAACCGTTCAATAAGCAGAGGGAAATGGCTTTCTCTGTAGGCTTTGAGTTCTCTTTTCTCATCTTCTCCTCCTCCAAATTCACATAAGGAATATGCAATCATGTCCACTTCAAACCTTAAGTGTAGAGCAAGATATTTGTGTGGCCCTCTTGATGGATCATTCATTATATAGGGACTGTCAGGCATTAACTCTCCAAGCAGTTGTTTGTCTAACATATTGTGTGCATAATCATATTTCCTTATTCTCCTGATCAACAACGAACCAACTTGTTGAATTTTTGGCACAAACTTCAATGCATGGAAGTTACATTTGCACCTTAATCTCTGCAAAATATAACAATGATATCAGAAAGCGAAGGTCCTATATATAAGAGAAGACGATCATAGAAAGTTGTTGGCCCTCACATTGTCTCCATTTTCTGGGCTGTTGAAAGCTTCCACTCCTCAACATTATTAAGAAGAAAATATCAAGTATGGCAAATCTTTCACTTGTTTACTTTATGATTAGGAAAGAGTAGCTTTTGTTTATGAAATATACATGTTATTTGGGCCTTCTTCATTATTAGTTGAGTGCTTTGTAGGAAATCATCACCATAATTGTAATTTTTTCAAGTTTTTAAGGTACCAGTTGAACCGTCAAGAATGGGAAAAGGATCTTGGATTTGTAATACATGAAAAACACCAAGTGTAGGATATTAATTTGTGTTAACAGTAAGCAGGTTTGCTCAGATGTGTCTGTAATGTTCAAGTATTCAAAGGATGTCTTTACCTGAAGTTCAGAAGGTATTGGATCAAAGCCAAGTCGATTCCCAAATCCAAGGAAGTGAACAACTTCATTCCGCAACAGGAGAGGAAGTACTTTTTCAAGGTAATCAATAGGCTTTGCCTCCTTAGCAATATCAGCATCAGTAATCTGATAATCAATACAAGGTAAACAAATTGAACCTTGAAATGATGTTCCTCAGTAGCAGAGTATTCATATAAAATAAAGAGAATCCAAAAAGAATTACATACCTGGCTACCAATGGCTTTAATATCGAAGGATTTCAGATGAGAAGGCAGCTCCTTAACAATATTTACTTCATTCTTCATGATCTTTATAAAGTACTCCTCTTGGTATATATCCCCAAACTGGCTGCATTTTCAACAAGTACAAAGGTTAACTCCCATTAGACACATAGAAATTGATTGCCACTATTAGTAATAATGGCACTCAACAGGCAATAAAACTTATACTTGATGAGCTTAGGATGCATGATACAGAAACTGAGGATGAGTTATGACATGATTAGCTTATTAGATCATGGTTAAATAACAAGAATTTCACTTTCGCACTAGCATTGGCTGAAAGAACTATTTTCACCTGAAAACTCAAGCATGTCTTTGTTTTCAAGAACCTGGAGATTGCATTAACTGATGCTTATGACAACAATAAATGTAAAACTGTAGAAGCAAACTGTCAGACAAAGCATGATTGCTCATCCATTTTCCGTCAATTTTAAATAAGCTATTTTGAATATATAAAATTTTTACCTTAATATTTCATTCTATAAAGCATTTTAATTCCATTATTATACCATAGAAAAAAATCTAAATTGAATTGCTAATATATTTATTCTACAAAGCATTTTACTTCCATTATTGTACTACAGAAAACAACCTAAAATGAATTTCTCTGTAGAAACCACAAATTGAACACTGAAGAATCATCTGTAAGCAGTTTATGTCGGCATGGATTAATACACTATAACCTGGAATGCAGATACATGTAACAGCCAACAGAAATTAGAAGCCATTCATAAACAAAAGCAAATATGATATCAGACCTAGGATCCTTCCATACATTGCTGTAAAGAAATTTGGGAAGAACTAAAGTTGCATTAAGTAAAGATGCCAAGGCAACAGCATTGCATATCTGCAAGAAAAATGATTATGTCATCAATTTATGAACTCGTAACAATGGTAGGAAAAACAAACAGAGAAAGCTACATAATTCTGATCTGCAAGAGAACAACAGCTAATACGTGTAAGATGAAAATCAGATTAAAGTCAAACTATCAAATGCCTTAATATTGCTTCAACAGTTTTTGACAATTTAATCCATTTCATAAGGCAACTTTTGAAATATCCAGATGGGAACATAATAACAAAATAAATAAGCTTACTGCTTTCACTAATCAAATAAACCCTTCTATACTAAATCCTTGTCTACTTTATTTATTTCACCAATTATTCGCATTGAATATTTTATTGATTTTAATTTCTAACACTTTTTCCAAGAGTTTTTAAGTACATGAACTCAGGATCAGAATGACTCTACTCAATGGCCTATTAATATTATACTTGCATTCTTCTATGGAAAATTCAAACAGAGATTCTCCAAATAAAATACAAAATTCAGTTTCTGGATGTAGCCTTTGTTATGGAGAATGTATGTTATGCAAACCTCCATTGGAAGTAAAAAGGCTGTGGAGATAATTTGTTATGTCAAAATAATGCAAAAGCAAAAGGGTCAACAGTCAATCTATTTAATCTGCATGAAGCATCTCTTCTGAAAAGTACATAAGACGTGAGCTTCAATACTTACAGCTACTCTTTGTTGATTGAGACCACCATTTGCACTAACCAATATATAGCCATTGCTTTTATCAGGTTTATCTGTGGCAGCAAAATAATTTAATGAATTATCATACCTCATCTTGTCATTTAATGTCAGAGACATAATGGTGTCAATGTGAGCAATTATACATTAGATGTTTAGCTTACATTGATTGAATTTAGATTATATAATTCCCATGAGTTAAAAAGCCCAAGATAGTAGGATTACCTATTTTTTCTGATTTCGTTTTATCTGCACAAGGTTTCCATACACGTGCTTTCTGGTATGGTTCCTCCCAGAAACTTGATTTCTCTCTCTTGAACTCTTTCTAAAGCAGAGAAAAAGTTTCAGGTGTACGCTATGAAAGAAGCTTATGTGAACAAATAAATCAATGTAGCACTTTAAAGCAAACCTCTGCCAGAGAATTGGATGCCAAGTTCAGGAGGCGACTGTACATCAAGACAGGTGGTTTTTCTTTATTTTCGTTGGCAGGTCTATCCTCCTTACACAAGCAATAAGAATTATTACAGTTAATTGTCATACACAACCTTTGTTGCTAAAATAAATGAAACATTAATTGACTTGTAAAAAATGCTAACAAAGCATATGAATATATGATTTGCTGATTCCCTGATACAGCATAAATTTCCCTTTTAAGACATGCGAATAACGAAGGTTTATCTGGTGTCTTCTGTGATGAATACACCTACTACCGCATCATTGAGGGTAAAGCATGAGCAGTGTCATCATCTAAAGCATTCAATACTGTTTCAACTACCAACTTCCGATATCCAACATTTTTATGGTGCAAATCCAAGTAGAATTTGCAGTTCTCTAAATACAAAAGGAAAAAAAAAAAAGAAAAATCATACCTTCACACTGGTTGATTTTCTCGAGGTTGAACCATATTGAATGTTTATTGAATCAAAAATTGATACCATGAAAGAATCAAGCAGAAAAAGAAAACCCAACAAAGCAAACACAAAAGCAATTGATCTAATATGCCTACGAAACCAAATGTGCCTTTTCCCTACATAAACTCCCTTAGAACCAAGTTTCTTGTACTCATTTTTCAATCCATCAAGCAATACAACATTGGTTTTCCAATTAGTATCCCCTCCTGAAAATCTCCTCCCAAACGAAGGATCACTGCTGGGCAAACTCTCCAAACTTCTAATGTGATAATCTTTTGTTCCCGGCGATAATTTAGGGCGAGGACTTCGTGGGGATCCTGGCTTCCCCATTACTTCATTCTCTCTCTCAATGAGGCTCGAATTAATCAAAAACTGGTTGCTAGTAATTTACTATAAAAGAATCAATTTTGAACTGACAAGTGCAAGGAGCTCCAGAAACAATTAAAAAAAATTTTAAAAAGAAAATAGTTTTAAAACGACAAGTAAAAGAAACTCCATAAACCTGCCATAAGTTTACACTTGTATGCAATAGTTCTAGGTTTCAGTCTCTCTCAACACCGACCTACCAACCGATTAAATCAAATTGGAAAACATCAGGTTTGGTGGCACAAGCTGAAATCAAGAATAAGAAATTTTTATTTTTAAAGATAAAGCTAAGAAATAGGTGACAATGACTTGTATAAAAGCAGAAGAGTGAAATGCAAGACATATTTCTCGAAAACTCAGCAACACCTTACAAACACTAACCTTGTGAACCAAGATTCATGTCTGCAGCAACTACTTGCCACCAAACCCCCAGCAACAACCTCAAAGCCATCGCTTTTGGAGCTTTCAACATTTCCATCGAATACAATTCTTGCAGAAAGAACAAAGATGAAGAACAAGAGAGAAACCGCACATAAAAAAAATTGGCTGAAGTGGGATTCGGTCAAATTGGCGGGCCCTTTTTAACCAACCTATAACAGAAGACTGAACGGAACTGAATTGAATTTGATTTATTTAGTTCAATTTATTCAGTCTTTAATCAGTTCGGTTATTTGTTAAATTTTAATTTATTTAATTTGATTCGATTGGTAATATTAAAAATCAATTAAGGTTGAATCTTTAGTGAAAATTACTAGTTATTCATGAGATTTATTTTTTAAGATTCAAAATTCATACAATTAATTTTGCTTGTTTTATCATATTCTATTTATATTTTATTAGAAATATATTAGATTGTGGTTAATGATAAAAAAAATTAATATTTATTTTTTTAGATTTGACCTATTATACTAATAACTCTCTAAATAAAAGATAATATTTTTTATAATTATCGATAATGTCTTAAAATTTAATAGAAATACTATATAATTTAACCAAAATAAAATAAATAGAGCATATTATATAATTTTTGAATTTCAAATGTATTAGTACAATAAAATAAATTTCACATAATAAATAGTAATTTTCACAATTTTTTATATGTTACTTATTTTTTATTTATTATTATTATTATTTTGACTTTCACTTTTATTCGTTAAATAATTAATACATTTAATAATCACTAATTTGTATTGTAAATGAAAGCAATTTAGATATTATACAAATTACAGGTCAGTATTAAGGTAATTATTATCATTTAAAAAAATATTGTGATTAACTGTATATAGTTATTGCAATTTTTTCTCTTATATATTGTTATTCTCTTTATGTAATTAACCAATCTATATGATTAATTT
The DNA here is from genome assembly GCA_949630135.1 of Balakata baccata. NCBI lineage: Eukaryota > Viridiplantae > Streptophyta > Magnoliopsida > Malpighiales > Euphorbiaceae > Balakata > Balakata baccata. The sequence goes on from CATIWF010063526.1 coordinate 71,784, forward strand.
TTAAATCATATTTTAATTACAATAATTAATTTTGATTTCTGGTAATTTATAAGGTTTTATGGTAATCTATCTTAATTTATGGTAATTAATTTTAATTTATATTAGTTGATAAGTTACGGTAATTAATTTTATTTTAAGATAATAGGTAAATTTTTAATAACTGTTTCTTCTTTATGGTAATTGATTATAATTTATGATATTTAATTAATTACAATTTACCGTATAAAATTCATTGATTTATCTAGTCGATTAAATCGAATTGGTTGAATGTGGGTTTTACATTTAGAACTAGCATGTTATTTTCCTATGCATCAAGCATTATGTGAGCCTCATTTTATTATCTTTTGATAACAAATTATTATTATTTAATTTTTAACTTTTTCCTGATTATATTTTCAAAAATAAAAAAATTTAATTATTATTTTTATTGTAATTTTATTTTATCAAAATATATAATTATCTATATAAATATTCGACAATATGTCAATATTAAAAAAAAAAAAAGCTCCAACATCTCAAATAAATATACAATGAAAAGAAAACATATACACAGAAAGCTTATTAGCACTTCTATATGTTAAAGATTACCTGAAAAGAGATCCAAAATTTAAAACAGCAAACAACTCAAAAAAAAAAAAAAAGAAAAGAAATTAATATTAGATCTGTGTAGACAAATAAAAAAAAAACATAGAGGAGGTAGTTAAAGGTATTAGAAAAGTGTTCTAAATACAATCACTTTTAGCACTTATTGTATAAATTTATTTAAGTAATAAAAGACATTTTTATTAATTTAGTATTCATTTGATATATGAATGATAGTGATCTTAAACCAATTAATGAAGTGTTTGATACATAGTATGAAGAAAATCATGATGAGATTCTTATCATATATAATTATATTAGTATATAAATTATCCCTATTCATAGGATTAATGAGATGAAACATTATTAATCCGGAGAAATTAGCACATGTTATATTCTTTGATTGAATCAAATAGTAGATCTCATAATCTGTAAGTATGAGATATTTAAAGTTAACATATGGATGGTTAATAAAAATAGATAAGTACATTAGATGACCTTATATGAGATAATCATATAAATATTCTATTCAAATGTCAATAATAGTCTCATCATAGCAATGATGCAAGTATTATTAGACTTGAGGTATTCAATAATATCTTGAATACTAATTATATACTTTGACTTTATTTCATGTTACCTTATAGAAGTTGTTCATAGGATGGTAATTGGATACAGTTTGAGGTATTCGAAAGTAATTGGGTAACCAACAAAATATTCACCACTCCAAATAGAGAGAGTGTATATACATAGCCACTTATCGAGACATTACTCGGAATCTCTAATCGAAGTAGAAATGATATGAAGATGATATTCAGTAACGTGTCTAATAGAGTAATTAATCTTTAGGACAAGATCTAATATCACTTGAGTTAGGTGTGATGTAGTCAGTTTAGCAGAAGTTGACACATTGTTCATAATCTGAACCGAGTGAGGTATATAATGGTGAAATGATAAATTGCACAAACATTGTCTATGGAAAGGTTCATAGTCAAACCACTAACTTTCTGGTCAATTGAGCGTCATGATGTGTTGCTAGATACCACTCATGACTTGCTTAAATTAATTGATAATTTAAGTGGCCAACATAACCGGGAACGTAATGGGTCACATGCATTAGAGATGTGAAGAATGAGTAAAATGGCTTTGGATGAGATACAAATATATCAGATAATTATTTCGGGTCAGATCGCGATAAGATCACTAAAAAATCGCTCAGAGGGTGATGGACCCGTGTAGGCCCAAGTGCGCACAACAGCTCGCAAATCACTTTAAATTGGCCAAAGTGGCCATTTTATCCCCGACCTTTCATTTTCTCATCTCTTCAATTTTGTTATATGAATATGATTTTCTTTTGGATTTAAAAGACTCCAAAAAACAAAAAATATATAAGAAAACATTTTGGGAAAAGAAATATTTTGGAGACAACAAGAAAAATTAAAAAGTTTAATTTTTCCTCTCAAAATTAAAAAGTTTAATTTTTCCTCTCAAAATGAACATACTCATTGCTAGTACTTTGAGATGTGTTCAAGCCATCTCTCTAGTAATTTCATCATCTTATTTTCGCGTGGATATTGTTAGAAACAATCCAAAACTAGATTGTTGTAGTTTGCTGCAACCCAACAAGGTGAGAAATTGAAGAAAAATCAATAAATTATAAAATGTATAATTTTTGAATTTTCCTTTTGTTAAATTAATTTTAATTGACACAAGCCGATTCTTTTGTTTTGTGTTTTGAAAAATTTTAAATTTCGTTGCGTAACATGTATGTGGTACACGTTCAAAACCCTTTATTGGTATTAAAGCTTTCTTGTACCCATTAAAATTAATTTTAATTTAAGGTGAAATTGGATTACACGGTTTTGATGATTTTAGATCTTTTAGTTTGTAAAATTTGTTTTACATATTTTTTTTGTATGATCTGATCATGAAATGATTGAAGATGATTATATTGATCGAAAAATGGTTTGAATATGATTCAAATAATTAATTTCGAATTTATTACAAAATTGCTAAAAATTGCATTGTTAATGAACATGTGATGTTGTTTGGATTAATTGTTAGAGTTGTTCATATTTTTCTTGTAATTTGATTAAGGAAAAATAATTTAGACATATTGAGAATGTGTTTAAGCCTCTGAAAGTGTCCCATAATTAATTAAAAATTATTTTAATTAATTTTTTCAGCAAATACTGAAATTGGTTTGTTAAGGGTACTTGACAGGATTGTTTTGTTTGATATTTTTTGTAGATTAATATTTCGTTTTCAGCACCTTGAAATAATTTTTATGTGATTAAAAATATGTTATTTTGATGTTAGATTCGTGCCAAAATCAATTTACTCGAATTTTAATTTCCAAATTAATTCTAGACTATAAACAGGTCATTTTGAACGTCTTATGTGTTAGTTCATTTGTCTTGATGATTTTGGCTTGTGCCAAAATTATTTTGATAGACTTGAGCTGACTTAAAAATGCTTAGAATGATGATTTGAAATTCTAAAAATTTTGGAATTTTTTGGAAATTAATTTTGAATTAATTTAAGTTGAACAAATGGCATACTAGTATGACTAGAAAGTGACATGTATGTTAAAATTAAACTGTTTAATTTTTGACATCATAGTAGTTTGATTTTAAGATGAATTAATTATGAAAGTATGAAATTTAATTTAATTTGATTAATTGTTAAATTCCACATTAAAATGATATACAAAATTAAATTGACTGAAACAACAAAAGTTGACAATTTCGGTTCAAGTGTTAAATCGACTTTCAAATTTGTAATCCAAAATTATCACTATCTGTTTTATTTTAATTTTATACATTAGAGAATGCATGCTAGGTGTGTATAGAAAGGAATGATGAATGACTATGGACTTAGTTTCAATGTGATTGAGCATGCATGATTTTTATTTTATGGTAAATAGGGCATGCGTGTCCCTACATATCTCTTTTTTCTCGTGTATTTCTTTTCTCATCTTACTCCCCTCAATTGTAAATTGAAATTTTCTAATTTTTGAAATATATAATTAGATTATATAGGATTAAGATAAAATGGAGATGCAAAGAAGTAGGAAGCAAAATGAGATGGTACCACAAATAAGAAGACTTAGAAGTAGAAATTTAATTTCTATTTTTGGGCTGTAATTCATGCATATACCTAGGTAAGACCTAGTTAATCTCTCTTTGGCTCAAGAAATTGACTTGTGTATGTCCATAATCATGTCATATAGTTAATATAACTATCTTTATATTTCTATGTGATGAATGTATGATATATAAAAGCATGCAATAATAACATGATGAGATCAAATTAACAAAAATTTTCGCTAAATAAACAATTCTATCTTACGCTTTCCATTAATATGGGGAGAACTAGAGTTTTTATAGAGTTAGAGTTATTGAGTTGCCTCAAACTCACTCTATAAGAATATATTCTAACAATTGAAATTAGATTTCATGATTAATAAGTTTGACTTAACCAATATCATTAATTTGTTGGATTTGTGCCAAGGTCAATGAGTATTGTAGGTAAAGTTGGGTAAGTGTACATGACATGTGCACATATCAAGAGTTGATAGCCTAATGTGTGTGCTCACATCAATTAATTGATAGCACAAGGTTCGATAGTTACATGGGAATGCAATTAGTATGGATCAAATACCTACCAACTAAACTAAGGATGGTTTGTTGAGTTACCTCAAAGTCATTCTTAGCAAATTGGGTATCGACCCACTAGGAGAACTTCCATATAAGTTCTCTCAAGTTCATAGTGAGGGCTATGGACTCGCAATAAAATAGAAGGAGTTATAATGTGGTTTATTAAATACCTAATAATCTTGGATTTTCATGTAAATTCTAACATGCTCTTTTTACATCTAGGTTGCTAAAATCACCATTATGGTATCAAGTGTGAATTTACTATCACTAATGGAGTTAAACAAGTTGATTAGGCCTAACTTATTGGACTAGTTTAGGAATTTGGGAATAGTTCTCAAATCCAAAAAAAATAGGTTATGTCCTAGATGAAGGGCTTCCTAATCCCCCTACTGCTGATGCTTCTTAAGATGTTTAGAACGCATACAAAAAGCATCTCGCAGATGGTGAGATGGCAAGTTGCATTATGCTTGCCACTATATCGGCTGAATTGTAAAAGCAACATAAAGCTATTGATGCTTACACCATAGTCTTTCATCTAAGAGAGCTATTTGATGAGCAAGCATGATTTGAAAGGTTCGAGATCTCAAGGCTGCTCTTCCACTCTAAAATAGTTGAGGGGACATCTCCAATGCAATATGCACTGAAGAAGAATAGCTATATTGAGAGGTTGGCCACATTGGATTTTGTGATGGATTATAAATTAAGTATTGACTTAATTCTAACCATTTTGACCGACAGTTATGCACATTTTGTGCTTAACTATAGGATGAACCAGATCTCCACCACTATTCCTGAGCTGATCAACATGCTTAAGACAACCGAGCCATCTGTCAAGAAGGATAATAAGGCTATAATACTAATGGACTCTTTTAGTTCCAAGAAGAAGAACTAAAAGAAGAAGAAGCAGTCTATAAAGCCTAAAGGAGGCATGGCCAAGAAGAAGGCTAAAAAGACTGCCCTAAAAGGGACTTGCTTCTATTGTAGCAAGAATGACTAATGGAAGAGGAACTGCAAGGCCTACTTGGAGTCCTTAAAGAAAAAGGCATCTGATGCCCCATCTATTTCAGGTATTTATGTCATTGAGGTTAATATTGTTTCTAATAATAATATATGGGTATTAGATATCGGTTGTGTCTCACACGTATGCACTAATATGAAGGGCTTAAGGAATAATAAGTAGCTCAATAAGGGAGAGTCGGATCTGCGTGGAGCAAGGGTTGCTATATTAGTTGTAGGAACTTATGTATTGACCCTCCCTAGTGGACTTATTTTAAATTTGGACAATTGCTTTTATGTACATGCTTTAACTAAAAATATTATATTTGTTTCTAGTTTAAATAAAGATGGATTTCATTTGGCTTTTAGTAACAATTGTTGTTCTATTATGTTGAATGGTATTATTTATGCTAGTGTAACATTATGCAATGGTATATATATATAAGATATGTCAAATCCAATTTTAAATATCAATGACAATAAGAGGCATAAACAAGATTTGTTAAAATCATCTTATTTATGACATTGTCGCCTTGGCCATATAAGTGAGAGGTGCATGACTAAGTTACAAAAGAGTGGTAGTTTAGGGTCATTTGATTATGAATCATATAACACATATGAATCTTGCTTATTAGGCAAGATGATAAAATTGTCCTTTAAGGGAAAAGGTGAGTGTGCTAATAGACTATTAGACTTAATACATTTAGTTGTATGTGGTCCACATATACCAAAGGTGGTTTCATCTACTTCATTACTTTTATCGATGACTGCTCACAATTTGGGTATATGTATCTTATGAGATACAAATCTGAAGCTTTTGAAAAGTTCAAATAATTCAAAAATAAAATAGAAAAACAACTTAAGAAAAATATTAAAACACTTCGATTTGATTGGGGTGGAGATTACTTAAAGCTATGAGTTTCTTGACTATCTTAGGGATAATGGGATATTATCCGAGTAGACTTCACCTTACACACCATAACCTAATAGAGTGGCTGAAAGGAGAACCGAATCTTGTTAGACATGGTAAGGTCAATGATGAGCTTTGCAGAACTACCTAAATCATTTTGGAGTCATGGACTAGAGATTGTCATTTATATTTTGAATGAAGTCCATTCGAAGTCAGTTGATGTTACTCCATATCAGATATGGAATAACAAAAGGCCCACACTATCTTACATGAGAGTTTGAGGTTGTTCTGCTTATATAAAGCAGACAATATCAGATAAACTGGAAGCTAAATCTGACTAATGTCTATTTGTGGGATATCCTAAATCATCATATGGATATCAATTCTACCACCCCTTGGAATAAAAAAGTGTTTGTTTCAAGACATGCTATCTTTTTGAAGAAAGAGTTTCTTATAAAAGGAGATAGTGGGAGCAAAATTGAACTTGAGGAAGTTTAAGATGCTAAAGTGGATGATGATCAACTGCTTGAACCCAAACTTGCTACTCATACAAATGAGACAGCAACTTAACCTTTTAGAGCACAAGAACTTCGTAGGTCAAGTAGGATATGCACTGTTCTAGAGAGATATGGATTTGCCTACAACATATGGAGAAGTTTTGAATAGTTCAAAATCTGACAAATGGCTTCAAGCCATGAAGTTAGAAATGGATTCCATGTATGAAAACCAAGTATGGACTTTGGTTGACCCATCCGAAGGGATAAAGTCCATAGGGTGCAATGAGTTTTCAAGAAAAAAATCGATATGGATGGTAATACGATTACCAATAAAGTTAGACTATTAGCTAAAGGGTATCGTCAAAGACAATGAATTGACTATGACGAGACTTTTAGTCCAGTGGCTATACTTAAATCTATAAGGATACTCCTAGCCATTGTTGCTCATTATGATTATAAGATATGACAAATAGATGTGAAAATGACTTTCCTTAATGGAAGCCTAACCGAAGATGTGTACATGACACAGCCAGAGGGCTTCATATTCAAAGATGGCAAAAAGGTATGCAAGCTTCAAAGATCCATTTATGGATTGAAATAAGCATCAAGGAGTTGGAATATCCGGTTTGATGAGATAATCAAACAGTTTAGTTTCTCACAAAATCTGGATGAGCCTTGTGTATACAAGAAGGTTAGTAGGAGTACAATCGTATTCCTTATGTTGTATATAGATGATATATTGCTAATGGAAAACGATATTTCAGTCTTGTAATCGGTCAAAATCTAGTTATCCAAGAATTTTTCCATGAAAGATCTTGGAGAAGCAGCATATATTTTGGGGATAAGGATTTATAGAGATAGATCTAAAAGGTTGATCGGTCTTTCACAGTCTACATATATAGACAAGGTGTTAAAAAGGTTTAGCACAGAGTAGTCCAAGAGAGGATATATTCCCATGACCCATGGAATTAATCTCTCAAAATCTATGTGTCCAAATACACAAGATGAGAGGACACGCATGAGTTTTATCCCTTATGCTTAGGCTATAGGATTAATAATATATGTTATGATATGTATAAGACCCGATGTATCATATGCTCTGAGTGTCATAAGCAGATACCAATCGGACCCTAGTGAGGGTTATTGGGTGGCTGTTAATCCTTAGGTACTTAGAAAGGACTAAGGATATATTCTTAGTATATGGAGATGGAGACCTTGTAATAAGCGGGTATACCGATGCCAGTTTCAAATCTGACAAAGATGACTCAAAGTCCTAGTCATGTTATATATTCATACTTAATGGTGGAGCAGTCAGTTGGAAGAGTTCCAAATAAGAAATGACCGCTGATTCCACAACTGAAGTAGAGTATATAGCAGCAAAGGAAGCGATTTAGATTAAAAAGTTCATCGTGGAACTTGGAGTGGTTTTTAGTATTGTTGGTCTAATACAATTATATTATGACAACAATGGAGCCATTGCACAAGTAAAGGAACTACGATCTCATCAGAAATCCAAAAACGTACTCAGAAGATATCATTTGATTAGAAAAATCACTGGTAGGAATGATTTAAAAGTAGAGAAAGTGTCCACCGATCAGAATATAGTTGATCCTCTAACTAAGCCACTTCCCCAAAGGAAATATGATTCTCATTTACTCACATATGGAATTCAATATAAAAGCGATTGACTTTAGTACAAGTGAGAGGTTGTTAGAGAAGTGCTCTGAAAGCAATCACCTTTAGCACTTATTGTACAAATCTATTTAATTAATAAAAGACATTTTCATTAATTTGGTATTCATTTGATATATGAATTGATAGTGATCTCAAATCAATTAATGAAGTCCTTAATACATAATATAGCATGAAGAAAATTATGATGAGATCATGATAATGAGATTCTTATTGTGTATAATTATGTTAGTATCTAAATTATCTATAGTCATAGGATTAATGAGACATGACATTATTAATCCGGAGAGATTACGACATATTATATTCTTTGATTGGACTAAGCAGTAGATCTCATAATCTGTAAGCATGAGATGTTTAGAATCAACATGTGGATGCGCTAAGAGTAGCCAAGTACATTGGATGACCTTCTATAAAATAATTATGTGGATATTATACTCAAATGTCAATGATAGTCTCATCATAGCAAAGGTGCAAGTATCCTTAGACTTGAGGTATGATTCTGTACTTTGACTCTATTCCTTGTTACTTCATAGGGTGGTGATTGGGTACAACTTGAGGTATTCGAAAGTAATTGGGTAGCCAATAAAAGGATACACCACTCCGAATAAAGGAAGTGTATACTCATGGCCACTTGTCGAGACATTACTCGGAATTTCTAGCCAGAGTGGAAATGCCATGAAGATGGTTTTCAGTAACATGTCTAATAGAGTAATTAGTTTCCAAGATAAGATCCAATATCACTTGGGTTAGGTGTAACATAGTCAGTCTAGCGGAAGTTGACACATTGTCCATATTCTGAATCGGATGGGGTATAGAATGGTGAAAGGATAAACTGCATATAAATTGTCTATAGAAAGATTCGTAGTCAAACTACTGACTTTTCGATCAATTGGAGGTCATGATGTGTTACTAGATACCGCTCATTACTTGTTTAAATTAATTGATAATTTAAGCAGCTAATATAATCAAGAACCTAATGGATCACATGCATTGAAAATATGAAAAATGAGTAAAATGGCTTTGGATGAAATCCAAAAATATGAGAGAATTATTTCAGATCGGATCATGATAAGATTGTAAGAAAAAATCACTCAAGAGGATGATGGGCCTGCTAGTCAGCTGGGCCTACCCAGCAGGCCCAGGCGGCGCGCGCAACAGTTTGCAAGTCACCTTAAATTGGCCATTTTATCTCCAACTTTTTATTTTTTTCCTCTCTTCAATTTTGATATATGAATCTGATTTTTTTTAGATATAAAAGACCATAAAAGATAAAAAAAACATATAAGAAAACATTTTGGGAGAAGAAATATTTTGGAGACAACAAAAAAAATTAAAGAAAATTTTTCCTTTCAAATGAACATATTCATTGCTAGCATTTTGAGGTGTGTTCAAGCTATATCCCTAATAGTTTCATCCTCTCATTTTTGCTTAGATATTGTTATAGACAATCTAAAATTGGATTGTTGTGGTTTGTTACAACACAACAAAGTGAGAAGTTGAAGAAAAATCAAGAAATTAGAAAATGTATAATTTCTAAATTTTTTTTTTGTTAAATTAGTTTTAATTGGCACAAACTGATTCTTTTGTTTCAAATTTTGAAAAATTTTAAATTTCGCTATGTAATACGTATTTGATATACACTCAAAACCTTTCAAAAGGAAGGCGGTAGAAAGAAAAAGACAATGATAGAAAAGAGAGGCAAATAAATAGTTTCTTATTATGCTACAAAAATATTAGAAATCCAAAAACTAATAACAAAGCACAATAACTGCTTTTCAATGACATGAATATGTGCACATTGTAATAGAAAATACACCACGAGAAGCAACAACAAAAAATCACCTCAAGAGTGAAAATTAAATTTCAATATAAAATTATAGTTAAGTAAATAAGAAAAATAATTATAAAATTTATATGCAACATAATAGAAGAAGCATCTTCAAAGTAGTAATAAGGGAATAAAAAAATAGAAACAGTTGCAAGAAGAGAAAAACATATAAAGTTATTGGGTGGAACCAGTAAGTGAAAGCACGATTGAAAATAGACTGCTATTTATAGAAGTTGGAGGCTATCACATCAATTTTTATTTAAAGAAAAAAAATATAAAAAATTAATATAAATCAAATTTCAGATATAGACTTGAAAATATACTATTGAATTAATAAACAAATACATCACATTCTTGTACAGAAGATGCATATTTGATAATCAAACACAGAAATCAAAGCATGCAAGTGGGCAAGCCAGAATTAAGAAAAGAACTCTGTGCAAATGACACATTGCAACCCAAAGGAAAATAAATATTTTTAATATTTTTTTAATGACATAAAAGGACATAGTTTTTCATATATGTAGCAATGAAATGCAAGATAACATGGGCAATTTCGAATTATTAGTGAGAATATAGAAACCAAAATATGGAAGTGGGCAAATTATAATTAAGATAAAAACTTTATGCAAATGACACATTGTAACCCAAAGGAAAATAAATATTTTTATTATTTTTTTAAGGACATATAAGCATATAATTTTTTAGCTGTGTAATAGTTTTTCATTACAAAAGCTAATAAGAGCAATTTCGAATTTTTAATGAGAATAAAATTTGTAAAATTTAAACTTGCCCACATGTAGGAATAATTACCAATCATGAAAAATTTTAGGAACAAAATTTATTTAAGAGGGAGAGAGTTACCTCCTAATGTAGTTGGACCGATCGAAAACCGAATGCATTCGTGATTGAAATAATAGTGAATTTATCAAGAGTTTAAATTTGGATTATGAGTAAAAAAGTAAGTTATGGTCATATAACAAAAATTTCGTATGAAAATTGATAAAAAGGACTAAGTTGTAAATATATAATTTTCGCTTTGAAACTTGAATTGCAAACTGAAACACTAAACATTACGTCATAAATATAACACAGTAAATACGATATTTATTAAACAAATGAGAAGTGTGGTCTATTTTCTCAAAAAAAAAAAAAAAATGGTTGTTGGATAAATTATTCGCAAATTAGGACCGATAGAAAGAAAATTCTCATTTAAAACTTTTTGTGAAATTATTTTCTATTTTAGGGCACGTTTTGCTGATATATGAAGGGGATAATGTTGATTGTTTGTGACGTTCTGTTATTGTTCTGTTATTGTTCCTTCTATTTATGAAGAAAGCCGATTATTGTCCAATTCCACTTAGAGTTCGCAAAACATTCCTTAGATATGGTTTAGAGTTGTCCTTCATTACTGGATAAAACAAAATTCGATAATTGAAATTTTAATTAAATATAATTATTTATTTGATTTTATGCAAAATTTAATAGGTAAAATATAATAAAAATTTGAATTGATATTATTTAAATATATATAAACATTTGAAATTATAGTAATATATAATATTTTAATATTTAACCCACAAAAATAGAAAATAAGAATTTTATTGTGAATCAAACAAATAAATAAGTCTATTATGAGAAATTAAATTGATAATAATTTTTATTATAAATTTATTATGTTAAGGCAAACAAATGAGTTATTTTATCATATCATTCATTGCTTTGCTTTTATGAGAAAATAAAAATGTTGAACATATAAATTTAGTCATTAAATGTAGCATATTAAAGGGCAAAAAAATATTATCACAAAAAATAATTTAATATAAAAATTAAAATTATTAAAAATAATTTTAATAGAAATATTTTGTTGTCTATATTTGTATACAAATTTGAAAAGTAAAATCTAAGTAATATAATAAAAATGTAAATGTAAATATATAATCATTGTTAAACAAATTCACCATCTATAGACTTATAAAAATAGACAAATACTTCTCACAGAATTACATCAAGTATCACAATTTCTATTTCTTCTAACATTTGTACGGTGGCCTAATTGATGTCGATTATTTCTTCGATTAGTATTCATTTGGATAAATGATGAAGTATGAGCATTATCACGATCATCTTCATTAGCATTATCATCACTTTCCTCATCAGGAAAACCTCGAGTAGGAGTCTTAAAGGTTGCAACATTTTCATTGAAAGTACCTTGATTATAAGTTTGATTGTAAAGACTAAATTGGACATCCATTGCATTGAAATGATGCAGCGAAGAAATAGATTATGGTACATGAGCACTTGAGGATACGCCAGTATCTTGAAATGATGGTTAGAACATTGATTTTGATAACATATCCATCAATGGAAAAAATGAGTGGAATGAGAATGTGTTGGGTAAAAAGAAGGGGTGTTAAATCTGGTCCATGGTATAAATGGACCTCTAATGGTAGGACTTAGACCAGTAGAATGAGAATGCTACTTGTGGTAAAAAATGGTAGAATCTACAAAAAGATTTGGATCTCGACTTGAAGATGGACTGGGATTAGAGCTGGAAGATGGATATGTCTGATGAGGTTGGTGGAATGATAAAGGAAAAGGTAACAGATTTTTATGGAGAAGATGATGTAACTGGCATGTCCTTTTGTCGCGGGTGTCTACGACATGTTGCCGAAACATTTGGTGCTAGTGCATCAATCAACTGTGTGGCAATTGATCTAAAGGAGGTGTTGACTGAGGTGGTGGCGTCGTGAAGGATCGCCTTTGTTCAGCAAGTTCTCCTTGTAATCTTCTAGCCAACTGATGGATGTCATGGATGTTGTAGCGCATCAGCCTACATAACATAACTAAAATTTTTTTTAAAAACCATTAGTTATGGTATGTGATAATTAATAATTGGAGTTCAAATTGAAATGAAAAGAGATCGAATCTTAACTACAACTGTTACTCCAATGCCTTCATGAGAGATCCATCTACGTGTAACTCTTTGGAACCATGCCATATACTCAAAATGATAATAGAAAGGACCAGCTAATGGCAATCCTCTGACAATACAATTAACTCGATTGTTCTACAAATTAATCCAAGTTGCATGTCAATCAGTCTAGTTCATAGCATTGTTGTTGTGTAAAACAATTGCATGTTTATCCTCGGTCTGGAATGGCAGTCAAGGCACAAGTTGTTGGATTTCGAACTGACGTAGGACTCTATCTGGAAAATGTTACTCTACTATGTGAATGCAGATAAGTGGAACAACTGCTCTACATTTGTTTCAACTTACCAAACAAATTGTTGGAAGGGAGCGGATAACCTCCTCTATGTATGGCTCCTAATTAAACTGAAAAAGATGGTGGTGGTGGTGTTGTTGTTGTTGTTATTATTATTATTATTATAAATGAACTAACCTGATAATCGCAACATACATCAAGACTAAATTGAATTTGCTTCAGCTTATGTGTGGCAACATGAGTGAAGTTTTTCAAAACTACCTATCAGCAATATTTCAATTAAAATTTTATTTAGTAAGTTTGTAATATTTATATCTGCTTAATAATTTAGAAAATTTTATATAATGATTTTAGTATATTTGATTGACAAACCTTCGTTCCAACGGAGCATTATGAGGTATGTTAGCGACTCTAAGCTACGGTGCTACACATGAAAATCTCTCACAAACCCATAGCTACAATATAAATAAAGTACCGCTAATTTGTGTAAACGAGGTGGATCCTGAAGTAGTGCATAACTCTCTATACAAACATGAAAAACATGCATCACCCCAACTATATTATCTAGTTGTTTCAAGATTCTCTAAATAAGGGAGGTATATCAAGGACACTCTGCCTATAGTCTTATTATAAAATAATGTCCCTAAAATGAGTCGCAAAAAATAAGTTGGTGCATGACATTGAACAATCTGCTCCAAAAGTAGCTCCTAAAATTTATCTGTAAGTCATGAGATTTTCAATTGTGATCCTTTAAGAGTATCTAGAGGAGGTTTGGTCCCAAGTCATTGCTCACATAAGTCAGCCTATTCATATTTGGTAGGACTAATAATTGGAAGAACATCTATTAGTAAGCCAATTAAAATGGCTATATCTTGCAACATAAATGTGCATTCTCTAAAAGGAAGATGAAACATGTAAGTCCCAAGTTTCCATCTTTCAACCAACACAATAATCAAATATTGATCTAATGAAAAAAATTCTAACTGAAGTAGCGTACAAAAAGCAGTTTGCTAAACTAATTCTCTAATTCCTTGATGTAACTCAAATCAATGAGTTGCTCTATGGTTACATCTACATCACATAATCATCAAGCTAGATGATATATATTTTTATTTTGATCAAAAGCACAAATACGTTAAAATAGGAATTCTTTTATTTTTATAATAAAATGTACCTGGCTAAACCATATAGCTTTAGATCTATGTTAAGACCGTAAGATTAAAAGTAATGGATCTTATGGGCCAGACTGAATAAACTCACGTTGGTGTATATCTCTTGACATATCTAAAAGTAAGACTAAATCAATTTAAACTAAAATTTGTTTTTCATGAACGAAATAGTTCGGCTAAAATTTAAGCATTTTGAGTATATAATATCATTCACTATTTCAAATATTGACTAAATTATGGAAAGTGATTTAGTGATTTACATTAATATTAATCTAATAAAATCATTATCATAATATATATATATATATATATATTAATGTAATAAAATGAAGCAACTATATAAGCAATTACTATGATGTAGTAAACCACAGTCAATATAACAAAAAATAATTCAGTACAATATAGCATATATACTCAATATGTAATACCCCTTACCCCACTCAATATGTAACACCCCCTATAAAATTACCTGATTAACTATCTTAAATAATCCGTCAGATTAAAATACTTGATTTTTTTTTTTTAAGTATATTTAAATCATACATATATCTGATTGATTATTTTATACACATAAAAATCCATAATTTTGTAGCTTGCTATTTAACATATATTTACATCAAAATTTAACTCAATATATCAGTGTTCATTCCCCAATATATACTCTACATGGAAAAAATATTTAATAAGATAATATAATATTTTAACATAATATACCAAAAATAAAATTAAGGCTTTAAGCTGCTTGTTTGACTAGATTCTACTATTCTTCTGACAACTATCCCAAAAATTAATAAGTTTTTTGGACATGCGCGAGAAAAATTATTTGCGTTAAGCTACTAATTTAGTGGAGGTTTATAGGATAAAATGTTAGAAAATAAGGAGTAATGTTAATTCAATATTCGAATAAAAATGATAAGAGGAATGTAGAACAAATATGATGCTTATGTTCCACACAGTATCCTTAAAACAAATTCGCCCCCCACCAATAGTGTTTAGAAAAACTGACATTTATCTCCCATGATACAACAGATATTAAGTAAAAGTTGAACACATAACACCCACTTACAGCAAACTGATTATATATCACTCTCTCTATCACTTTGAGAAGAAAAGAAGAAAATGGAAGAAGAAGATTTTTCCAAAAGAAGAAAAAACTAACCAACTCAAAAACTAAAATCAAGAACTCCTATTTATACTAGATGAAGAAAATATGATATTAATTGTGATTATTCTTTTTAAAAGATGCCAATTATGTCTTTGTAACATTCAAATAATAGTGAATTTAATCTTTAAAACATTAGAAAATGAAATTCCAAAAGATAAATCTGGAAAACAAACGATATGGGCGTGTGGATTAGCTTGCACACTTTGTAACACAATGACACGGGCATGTCAGATGTATGGCTGTGTAAATAGAAACTGGCATGTGGAATCCATACTATATACACATAACGACACGGCTATGTGGAATCCACACGTGCTAGACCCCTGGTCATGTCAAACGATACGAGAGTGTCATTTCAATTTCCAAAAATATAAAATATAAAAATTGGTCTTGGTGTAAACTATGAAATTTTGGTCTAACATTCATATACGGATGTCGTACACCCACGCATTGGCTTATGTCGGACCGTGAATTTGCATCCCTCATGCACCTGAGCGCACGACATAGAGTTTTTCATGCTACTTTCTTACTCATATAAGAATGCATCTTACTATATAAACACAATTCCAACTTTATATTTTAGTGATGTGGGACAATTCCCACTTTCACTATTTCCTCTTTAAATCTCCTTAACAATGAGCTAACTTTGAGCTTCAATTTCTATTCACACATTCTCCATTTTGAGCATATGAATACATTAATTCATAGTTCTCATGTCAAGAAATACATATCCGGATCTTTCTCTCAAAACTGAATTATGGGCCCATTTCGAGTCATCTCAAAATGGCTCATAATCACAATTTTTTGAATAATCCCCTACATGAATAAAATTAGGCAAAAAAGTAAGATGAACAAAGCCTTACTACATGATAAAGTTTAACGATCGAAACTTGCATAGGTTAGGTAGGTGTTACCATTTGAACCTTCCTTTATGAAAGTATATTTAATTTACCCACAGTTCAGTTGACATGATGCTATTGAATTATTCAGTTACTTGAGTAAATATGATCCACTCCACCTAGTTTTTGGATAATTGAATTTCACACCTTCTCCATTGAAGGGGCCCTACTTAACTCCCACATAGGTGATACCTTACACAAATGTATCATTAAAGGCATAGTTTAACCTCATTTTTCATTTTTACTGATTTATCCCCCATATTAATCTTTTCACATCTTTATAATTAGGTTGTTTCATTGAATCTAGATCTTGGGATCTCCAATCAGCTAGGTTGAGTTTTTCTTTGTATCAACATATTATACTCTTACAAGTTTAAGTATCATTCCTCTTGATGATTTATCAACTTGCTCTCGATTTAACTCTTTGGTTAGCGGATTCGAAATGGTATCCTTTGATTTTACATAATCAACAGCAATAACCCTTATTCAGAGCAATTGCCTAATGGTATTATGTCTACCACGAATATGTCTAGACTTATCATAATACATGTTACTTTATACCCTTCCAACATGTTACTTTATACCCTTCCAATTGCAGATTGACTATCACAATGTATGCATATTGGTAGCACGAGACTTTCCCATTTTGGAATATTTTCTAAGAAATGGCGTAGCCATTCAGCTTCTTCAACACTTTTGTCTAATGCGATAAACTCATATTTCATCGTGGATCTGGCTATAACAATTTATTTAGAAGATCTCCAAGCCACAGCTGCACCAACTAGTGTAAATACATAACCACTAGTGGATTTTAAATATTTTATATCAGAAATCCAATTAGCATCACCGTAACCTTCTAGTATAGCTGGATATCTGGTATAACGCAGTCCATAGTCATGAGTATACCTTAAGTACCTAAGTACTCTTATAATTCTTTTCTAGTGATCTATCCTTAGATTACTCATATATCGACTCATTTTACTCACTGAATAAGCAATATTTGGTCTTGTACAACCCATTAAGCATATCAGACTACCAATCACACACGCATATTCTATTTAAGACATTTTCTCGTTTATTCTTTGATAGGTAGAGGCTCAAGTCCAATGGGGTTCTAGTAATATTGGTATCATTCTTATTGAATTTACCAAGTATTTTATCAATATAATGAGTTTGATTCAAGGTCAGCCCATCTGATTTTCTAGTAATTTTAATTTCTAGATTCATATCTGCTAGTTCTATATCTTTCATATGCGGGAGTCATTGGTTCAAATCCAATAGTAGGTAGAACTTATTAGATATCAGAATCAATGCTATCTAATAAGTTTTTTACCCATCTTATTTTCTATTTTATTAATTTTTGAATTGTCCCTATTGTTACAAACATACAATTCACGGAGAGATAAAGAAATAGATGGAACCGATTGCTTGTGTGTCACCTTTCCAAGGAAGATTAAAATGACATAAATACCATATTAACATATTATATATACTTAATTCGGTCGTTGTGGTCAGACTTTATTATGGATTTCTGACCACATTCTCCATGGGGCCCTCTTATCTCTTCCTTCTCCGAGCTCGGGTAATAGAAGAAGGAACTAAGAAGGGATCAATTGAGATCAATTAAAATTGAATTTTGGGCATATCTAACCTTTAATATATATATAATATTATATATGATAGTATAGATGTGAATCTTTAGGAGGAATTCATCGAATTCGTTAGATTAAAAAAAAGGTAGCCCCTTCAGGCCCTATCTACACATATAAAAACATTGGCTTTGCGTTTATTTCCGACATCCGCCACAGCCTTTGTTACTATTTTATTATTATTATTATTATTAATTTTATTATTATATTTATTATATTTTTATTTTGTTATAACATATCCTTGGTAGACTTGATCATCTTGTCATTACTACCAACAATAAGCATGTCATCAATATATAAACATAGTATGACATAACCATCACTCGTGCTTTTAACATAAACACATTAATCACACTCATTGATTTTGAAACCACTAGATAGCACTGCACTATCAAATTTCTCATATCATTGCTTAGGCATTTGCTTCAAACAATACAATGATTTAACCAATTTACATATTTTCTTTTCTTGTCCTAAGACAATGAACCCTTCAAGTTGTACCATGTAGATCTCTTCATCTAAATCTCTATTTAGAAAAATTGTTTTTACATCCATTTGATGTATTTCAAGATTGTGTAATGCAACAATCATTATAATCATTCTTATTGAATTGATTCTGGTTACAGAAGAATAAGTATCAAAATAATCTAGGCCTTCTTTTTGCCTGTAACCTTTAATCACAAGATTCGCTTTATACTTATCGATTGAACCATTTGCCTTCATCTTCCTTTTGAAGAGCCATTTGGATCCTAATGATTTACATCCTAGAGGTAAATCTACTAATTTCCAAGTATGATTATGCATGATGGAATCAACCTCATTTTTAATAGCCTCTTTCCATAAAAGACCTTCTGAAGAGTTTATAGCCTCATTATAAGTTTAAGATTCTACCTCTAGCATGTTGGTCAGAAAATATAGTCCAAAAGACTTTTTTGTCCTTGCTCTTTTATTATGCCTGAGCTCTATCTCAATAGGCTCATCCTCTAAGCCAAGTTCTTCATTATGAACTTGATCTTGACTATTTCCAATAATAGCCTCAAGAGGTCGCCTGGACAAATTCACATCTTCTAAAGTCTTACAAGGAAATATATGTTCAAAGAACGACACATTCTTTGATTCATAATCGTGTTCTTATGAATATCCGAAATTTCTGATTTATACATAAGAAACAAATAAGCACTACTATTATGTGCACAACCAATGAAAATGCAATCAACTGATTTTTGGCCCTTTTTTTCACTTTCTTTCGTATAAGAACGACCACTTTAGCAAGACACTCCCACATTCGCAAGTATTTATAGGATAATTTCTCCCTCTCTATAATTCATAAGGAGTTTTGTCTTGCTTACTATGGGGCATCTTATTTAAAAGATAATTAGCTGACAATATGGCTTCCCCCCACAAGTTCTGTGGCAACCTAGAACTTATCAGCATTGCATTCGTCATTTCTTTCAAGGTACGATTCTTCCTTTCAGCCACACCATTAGATTGTGGTGAATATGGTGTCATGGTCTTATATATAATTCCATGTTGTACACAGAATTTACCAAATGGTGTCACATATTCACTACCACAGTCACTTCTTAAAATCTTAATTTTTCTATTGAATTGATTTTCAACCTCAATTTTATAGAGTTTAAATTCCTCTATAGCCTCATCTTTGCTCTTAAGCAAATACACATAACAATATTTTGTTCAATCATCCACAAATGTGATAAAATATTTATTTCCACCTCTTATTTGAACAAATTTTAAATCATATACATCACTACGGATTAAATCAAATAGTTCACTTTCTCTTACAATATTTTGAAAGGATGATCTAGTTAGTTTTGCTTCAACACAAACTTCACATTTATGTTTTATATCGATATAGAAATTAGGTATGTGGTCCAAGTTAATTAACCTTCTCAAGGTATTATAATTAATATGTCTTAGTCTACCACGTCATAAATTGGAAGACTCAAGCAAATAAGTAGAAGAGGTACTTTCATTATTACGTTTAATAATAATTATATTGAGCTTAAAAAGCCCATAAATAGCATATCATCTGCCCACATACATTCCACCCTTGAACAAAACAACTTTGTTTGACTCAAAAATCATTTTGAATCCATATTTGTTCAACAATGAACTTGACACCAAATTCTTATGAATATCAGGCACATACAAAACATTGTTTTGAGTCAACTCCTTCCCAAAAGTCGTCTTTAGCACCACTTGTCCTTCACCAATAACTTCAAAAGTGGCAGAATTGCTCATAAATAATTTTTCTCCACTCTTCGACTTCAAGGTAGAGAATATAGCACGATCTGAGCATATATGCCTCATGACACCAATGTCAATCTACAATTCTTTTAGGTTAGATCCAACCATGTTCACTTCTAATATCACAGCAACAAGGTTAATATCAGAAATCTCTTGAGTAATATTTTGCAAGAGATTTGCTTCGTTGCTCCTTTTCTTCTTTGGAAGCTTACAATCAGAAGCCTTGTAACTCATTCTGTGACAATTAAAGCTTTTGCCTAGGAATTTTTTTTAAAAAAACTCCACCTTTGGGACCCATTTTAGGCTTCTTGAATTTCTTTTTGGTACTTTATCCATGTTCGACAATATTTACCTTAGCCTTAGAAGAATTCATCCCACTCCTTTCTGAGCCTCTATTGTCTTCTTCAATTTTAAGTCTAACAATTAGCTCCTCAATATTCATTTCCTTTCGCTTGTGCTTAAAACAATTTTTGAAATCCTTCCAACCATGGGATAGTTTTTCAATCATAGCAACCATTTGGAAGGTTTCACTCAAGTTCATTCTTTCAGCATGAATATCATGAAGAATAACTTGAAGCTTTTGAACTTGACTTACTACAGTCTTGGAATCCACCATTTTATAGTACAAGAAACGTCCCACTATAAATTTCTTGGCGCCGGCATCCTTAAATTTATCTTTCCGGTCCAATGATTTCCACAACTGTTTAGCAGTCTTGATTCTACTATACATATTTATAATGAATCATGCATCTCATTCATGACATAATTCCTACACAAGAAGTTGGAATGATGCCTACTGTCATAGGTCATCCTTATTTGAACATCTTGCTCATCCTCCTTAAGAGTAGGAGCGTCTTCAGCTAAGAACCGTGCAAGATTCAAGGTAGTCAGGTAAAACAACATTTTCTGTTGCCACCTCTTAAGTTCAAGCCATTGAATTTTTTCAGTTTCTCTTCATGGTTCATAGATATCGTCACAGGCACAATAAGAGAGATAACCCGAGCAGTAGAAGCTGATGACTGTGAACCATCTTGAACATTGGTAGCAAATATAGTGTTATCCATCTCACTGAAACAATAACAAACAATATTAATTCCAATAATTAATAAATCTGAATAACAAATTAACAAAAACGAATTTGTTTTAAGATTGTTAGAAAATAATGAGTATTGTTAATTCAATATTCGAATAAAATGACAAGAGGAAGGTAGAACAAATCTAAGGCCTATGTTCCACACAGTGCTCTTAAGATAAATTTGTCCCCTACCAACGGTGTTTAGAAAAACTGGTGTTTGTCTCCCATGGTATAACAGATACCAAGTAGATATTGGACACACAACACCCACTTACAGTAAACTAATTATATGTCACTCTCTCTATCTCTTTGAGAAGAAAAGAAGAAAATTGAAGAAGAAGATTTTCCCAAAAGGAGAAAAAGCCAACCAATTCAAAAACTAAAACCAAGAACTCCTATTTCTACTAGATGGAGGAGACATGGAATTAATTGTGATTAATCTCTTTCAAGGTTGCCAACTATGCCTTTATAACATTCAACTAACGGTGAATTTAATATTTGAAATATCAAAAAATGAAATTCCAAAAGACAAGAAGCTTAAAAGACAAATATATAAAACAACTGATATGAGCATGTGGATTAGCTTGCACATACTGCAGTACAACGACATGGGCGTATCAAAAGTATGACCATGTGAAACGACATAGGTGTGTCAGACTCCTGGTCGTGTCAAACGACACTGGAGTGTCATTTCAATTTCCAGAAATAAAAAATATAAAAATTGGATTTGATCCAGACTATGAAATTTCTGTCCGACATTCATGCACCCACGCATTGGCCTATCCCGGACTATAGATTTGCATCTCCTTGTGCCTGAGCGTAAATGAAAGAGCCTTCCATACTACTTTCTTACCCATGTAAGAATACATCTTACTATATAAGTACAATTCCAACTTTACATTTTAGTGATGTGGAACAACTCTCACTTTCATTATTTTCTCTTTATATCTCCTTAGTAAGGAGCTTAATTTAAACTTCAATTTTTATTCATACATTCTCCATTTTGAGCATATGAATATATTAATTTATAGTATCATGTCAAGGAATACATATACAGATCTTTCTTCCAAAACCGAATTGTGGGACCTACCTAAATTATCCTCTCAAAATAATTCATAATCACAATTTTTTCAACATAAAAATCATATATATATATATATATATATATATATATATATTCAAATATTCGTGCCACATTTTATATATTTCATACATCATATGTATAGTTCTATATATTATCACAGTTTTTATACAATGTATAAAATAATTATTTCGTACAATCATAAACATCAAATCTTCTGATGCAACTAAGCCAAGGTATGTTCATGCCACATTTTATATATTTCATGCATCATATGTATAGTTCTATATATTATCACAGTTTTTATACAATGTATAAAATAATTATTTCATACAATCATAAACATCAAATCTTCTTATGCGACTAAACTAAGGTATTCCTAGACGGTCGCCCATCCTGGTATTGACCATGTTCAAGAATGCTTAATCGGCAGCTTAATCGCCCATCATGGTATTGCCCCTACCACAGCATGCTTAACTAGAAAGAGCGCTTACCATTCTGCCAAAAGCTTAAGCTGATAGCAAAGGCGCAACTCTATTCCTTTATCCTGGATCAAACAAGGGTCACCAGTCTCTTTCAACTTTGTGTGCCACCTGACCAAACCCATTCCACACCCCCCTAGACCCCGGGATATATCATCTTTAATTAGACCTAATGTTCACCCATAATTCATGTCATACACATACTGCAGATTCATCATCTTTAATTTATAAGTTCATTAATCAAAATTTACAAGTTCATCAGTTAATAGCCACAGGTTCATTATTTAATAAACAATTCTTTAGCATAATCATGTATCCAAAAGTCTAACGATAATTAAATTTATTCAAGGTATGTATTTTTCATTATTTATTTTAATCAAGCTTATAACACTCATGTCCGAACTCATTAATAGGAATATGGGTAGGGATAGCAGCGGATACAGATTTCACGAGTATCCACTCAATCCAAACTCATTTAAACCTTAATAGATAATCTTATTAGGATTTTGGGACGGATACGGGTAGAGGTCCTTAAGTACTCACTATCCGATAAACCCGATTATATATATATATATATATATATATATATATAATGGAAGTTGAAAATTTGAAATATATTTTTTCTATCATAATGTAGAATATTTAAATTTTATTGTTTTCATGTTATTTTTATACAATTTGGTGAATTATTTTAATTTAAATGTATTGAAATTTTATTTTGTTTGTTTTATTTGATTTTGTAGTAATTTATAATAGATTATTTGTATATTTTTATTAATTTTTAATTATTTATTTAGTTTGAATTTTATTTTATTTTAAAATTTTCAATGATAAACGGGTAATTAAATGGGTTCGGATAATTAAAATGGTAATACTAATTGGGTCTGAAACGTATATGAGTAAATGTATATATAATTGGGTACGGGTAAGGCTTTTTTCACGGGTACTCTACCCGTTGTCATCCCTAAATATGAGGTTGTCATTTCCGGCTTCTTAATAGTGCCTTATTGGCTTTTTAAATATGTATTTACCGGCTTTTTATATAGTGCATTTATCGGCTTTACAAATATTGTCATTACCAGCTTTTTAAATAATATTTTTACTTATTTTTTATATAGTGTCATTACCGACTTTAATAATATTTTGTCGTGCACAATTTATTTTTTTCTCCTGATTGACATGCAAAACTATCTACTATTATAGTTCTAGACTAGGCGCACTTAGGATTTGACATTATTTTCATCCTTACCATTATTGTTGCGATAATAATTTCTTTTACTACTTCTCACCAATATATTTATTTATTGATTATAAAATTACCAATATTACATATTAATATATTATACATCCATCTGTACCAATAAGGTTAAAACATTCAACAAAAATCACACATACACATCATGCTACATGAAAAAGACTAAATTATAAATTTCATACTTAAGATAGATTTTGGCCCTGCACTTAAGCTTACATTTCGGCTCATTTCTAGCTTGATTCAAACCTTATGGTCTTCTAAGAACTTTTATTTTATTGTCTTAGGTTCAATTTGCAAAAAGAATCAATGGAGTTTAAATTTTATATCAAAAGTTATGGTCAATTTACCATAAAATTTTCAGCCAAAATTTGTTTCTTTCATGGTTATACCAAATATGAGATTTTGTGATCTATTTCTGGCCTAGATACAACCTGAATTTCAATTTATGTTCTTCACAATATTTTAACACTATAAGTTAAATTTCATTTTCAATCAGTTTCATGCTAATCTAATTGCCACAACATAAGTTATGATTAATTTCGTCAATGTTATTCTTATGAATGTATAACAGGGTACCTATTGGACTCATTGTAAATTAATTAATTTTATAACTTTATGTAATTATGCTTATGCCCAATATTTCCATATTATAAATACATTCAGAAAATTCAATATTTCACACTAATTCATCACAAAACTCAAAAGACAATAATTTATCACACATGACATTACAACCCTCATGCATAACAGACACATTACACATAATTTCACAATTTTATGGCATGCAAGATTTTTAAAGAATCATTTACATAGGCAGACCCAAATCTCATCTTTTTCTTCTATTTACTTCACTTGTTAGGTGGCCTTTTCCTTCCTTTATCCACCTCTTAGTGGATACTTATTTGCCTACTTGTTTGGTCTTAACAAAACAAACAAGATTTCATTCAATGTCACATACAATCAATGTTTATGTATGGATTATATTTAGTATTTCTAATACTTTTTTACCTCTTTTTATGTCTTTATTTCTTCCATTCTTTACTTTATTTATGTTTATAATATTCGATTATCAATCACTTTATTCAATTCAAACAAAACAGTCTCCTCTTATCTATACCCCTTTCCCTAACATTCATCATCTTTAAGTTACATAATCACCATTGAACACTTCTAAACATTCTCTCCTCTAATTTCCCTTAATTAGGCAGCCTCATACGCATCCAAGTAAGTTTTATTTCTTTAATTTCCAAGCCATAAAATCATTATTCATAAATACCTATGTCTTAATCCATCATTTCCTCCAACAATCCAACACTTTACAACACAAATTACATAACCTCCAAATAATTATAATCCACCAATTCCAACCACAACAATCATCCACATGAGTCTCAGATATATATAAAAAAGTTGAATTTGAAAAGAAGAAACTCACCTTGATGATTTTCAAAAAATGGCCAAAATTCCTCTCTTCCCCTCTTCTTTTTTCTCTCATTTCCTTCATTCTCTCTTGTCCTCTTATGGTGAAATCTCCTTGATTATTTGGTTCCTCTCTTTTTATCTTCTTTCCTTCCTTCCTTTTCCATACCAAAAAACTTTTTTCAATAACTTTCATAGACTTTATGAAAAAGTCTATTGAAATCTTACGAAAAGGTAAAGACTTTTGCAAGAGTTTTATATATATAGAATTATATAAAAAGTCTTTAAAAATCTAATATTTATAAAAGTCAGTAACTTTTTGAACACCGCCTTATAAAATACTTTTATAGAGTCCTTATAAATCCTAATTGAATATTACTTTACTTTTATAGATTTTTTAAGGTTTTTAAAAATTTTAATTGAATATCATCTTACTTTTATTCACATTTTTTAAGTTTTTAAAAATCCTAATTGAATACCTCATGAATTTTATAGAGTTTTTATAAATTATAATTGAATACTACTTGACTTTTTAAATTTATTGAAATCTTTTAAAATCCTAATTGAATACACCCTCTTAATCTATTTTGAATATGTGATTTCTTGGTTTGTTAACTTCAAACAAGAGATTGTATATTCTTTGGTTTAGTCTTAATGATTTAGAGTTTGGTTCAGTTTTTTCTGTGTTTCTCCTTTCTGATTTTCTTATTCTTCTTTTCGATTTCTTGGATGTATTTTGTTTATTGTATATCTTTTATTCTTGCGGAGTTTCATGCATATCCATTTTTAATTTTTAGAGTCTATTCCGATTTATTATTTTAATTTGTTTAGAAATTTGTTTTTTGAGGTTGGTTTTAGATTTGTGTATTTTTTTCATCCTTTTTACCTGTATTAGAACAGTGCACTTAGATATGGGGACATATTTTACATTAAATGTTAGATTCGATAAGGAAATCCTACTATGTAATGTCAATAGATATGGAAATATATATATATTATATATATATATGATATCATTTTTACTGTTTTAGAAATAGTTATGATGGACTTGCTTATATTCATTTGATTACTTGCTTATTTAACTGTCTTGGCAAGAGATTTTTTACATTTAATATAAGATTTGTTAAGGAAATTTTACTCATTATGAATATTCAAATTTACTGTGCTTAAATCTACACTAATTGTTGTATCAGAAGCATTAAATGTACAACATTCCCTCCCTTTGAATTAATTAATATTTTAAATGATACATTACATATTTTTAGCAAATTTGATATTCAATATATATATGTGTAACCTATTAATCTAATAATTCGTATTTATATTTCCACGTCATTAATTCCGACGCGAAGCCAGGGTGACATACTCATGTAATATATTTCCCAAAAAGATTTCAGTTTACATGTGACTTTTAATTTCCAGTATTACAAACGATGGTAAATGTGTTGCTCTTGGTTTCTTCACTTTGGAACTGATGGTGTACTACTGTTGTTTGAGTATATTTTGGCAGCTTCTTTTACATGTTTTCTTGTAGAAAATGCCATACCTATGAAGAATTTTTTCGACGAATCCCATAAAGCTATAGAAGTATTAGAATTGTTAGCACATTCAATAATTGTAATAGTGGTTAATGATAATCCACTAACATTCTTCAGATGCTGCAAATGTTTTTCAACTCGATTGTATAGTATCATCCAATCATAGTCATTTATTTCATCATCACTGTCCCAATCTTTCTTATTATCATCCTCCCCTTCCAACTTGTCTGCTTCTCCATCCTCATACTCATCCTCAAAAAAATAATTTTTTTTCTAATCCACATAGTCAGTATCATTTAAATCATTATTTTCCTCTTTATCTTTAATATTTTCAATGTCATGTTGTATTCAATGATTTGAACAACTAGCATCAAAATTATTGGAATTAAATGTAACTAAATGTTCTAATTCTCCCTCATAAAATTCCACAAAAAGGTCAACAACTTGCATCCCCTGAAATTGAGTAGCAATCTCTTATATTTTTGCTACTTCTACCTCTCTCATATATCTATTGGTACAAACATCAAACCTTTTCCATAATTAAGCATAGGCGTATGATATATGATTTTTGAAATAACTGCATTGCTTTTAAGTTGCAATATTGTTTTTATCTTATATAATATGACACGTATACCTACTTCTTCATCAACACTAACCAGTTAGGAATTTCCATTCATAACGGATACACTCAAATGAGTGTACCCAGCACTACCACTCCAATATATGAGTAGAAACAATATGGTTGGCATAATTTTTGTAATCAAAATTGTAAAAATAAACTAATATTATTGCGTAAATATATTAATACAATTAATTTATTTGGAATTAAATAGTATATACTAAATTAAAAAAACATCACATCATATATCAAAATATGAATAGAGTGCATATATAAAACAAACAACAATCAAATACTAGAAAATAAAAATAATAAAAATTATTATGCAGAAAATTAATTTTATATATTTGTTTGATTGTTATAATTTCTTTTATTAATATACCTTCAAATCTAATCGATCGATATCAATAAAATTTCAAAAATGTAATTTATATTTACATTTTTATAAATATAGTGAATTAAGTTTTGAGCATTTATTAATTTTTATATTTACATTTTGTTCATATATATACAAAAAATGAAAGACATTTTTTTCATTTTCATATGCTTAAATGAAACAATAATAATAATAATAATAATAATAATAATAATAAATTCCTAAATAAATAGCATTAATATATTATTATATATTATACTTTTATACCCATATTTTGTTATAAAATAATTAGAAGTTTATTATAACCACACCATGATCTAAGTTGCAACTTTCATCACCAATTCAACCTCATCCATTATTTATTTCGATTAAACTAATTAATATAAAGTTAATTAGTTTGCTTTTATATGACATGTTATTCACGTAACTTTAATAAAATGGTCACATTTTAATTTATATTAATGGAAATCCAACTTTACTTATAATAATAATAATAATAATAATAATAATAATAATAATAATAATAATAAAATCAAGCTTATAAAAAAATCATGCTACAATATACCAAACTCGTGCTACCATCATAAAAAATTAATATCAAGTTTTGAAAAATTAAAAATGTTGACCTTATAATGCAGAAAATTTCTTTTTTTTTTTTAATTTTTCTCCCACAATGACAATAAAAATCCTGCAAAATTTATATTAATATAATAAATATTTTGTCAAAATATATAACAAAATTTTCCAACAATTAAATATTCTCAAAAAATTTTACCTTATATTTTTACCACTTTTTTCAAATGCTTGTTTCACTTACTAAAATTTTCTCACAAAATGGAGCTCTAAGTCATAAATTTTTTGGCAAAAGAAGAGATAAAGGCAAAAAAAAAAGTAACTAATATATAATCAGCACAAGAAGAAATTTTGAGTAGGTCAGTAAAAAAAGGAAAATGAATATAAGAGAGCTGACAGTACAGGAAGAAGAAAAAGAAACAATAGGCACAAAGAAGAAAGTTTGAGAGAGTTCTAGTTAGAAAATGAGACTAAAACTCTATAAGAAGTGTGAATAAAATTAGTGAATTGAGAAGCTTTTATACAGAGAATATTTAAACAAAAATAAAATTTTCTGCCGAATATAAATTTTACAACCCATCTATCCAATGTTTTGTTCAAAATTTATAGATATAAATCAACAACAACTAGCTTGTATAAGTGAGAAAAATGTCACAGTTAGGACTACCTTTAGGGAAAACGGATATTACTGTTATCCGTTTTTTAAACAAGAAGACTTCTGTATGCTTTTTGACAAAGCGGACAGAAGTAATGTTAGCTGTTTTACAAAGTGGACAAAACAGTCCGCTTTTTTTAACAGTGGAAACTAATAGACCGCTACTCCATTAGGCGGACAGTGGTCAACTACTCAACTTTTGACCGCTGATCACTCTAAAATGACAAACTTTTTTTTCGTTGTCCCTAAAAGTGAGAAATATTTTTCCCATCAACCTCGTTTTGGGAAAAAGTCATGAAAAGTTCACAATACTTAACATAATTTGTATCATTTAAAGTATTAATTAGTATAAGAAGGGGAGGTAAAAAAAATGTTTTGATTAGTTTTATCAATTGTTTATTATTGTTAATTATATAATTCTGAAAAAAGATAAATTAAGTCATAACCGGTGATATATTTAATTGTTGAAGATTAATTACTTTTGGTAGTTGAAATCGATCGGAAAATTAAAATTAGGGTTTTAATTTGAAAAGAAAAAAGATTGGGTACTGAAATGGAATTGTGAAAGTAATTAAAACTAATGATGATTAATTAGATAAATTAAAGTTTAACAAAGATAAATATATACATGCATTCCGCCACTTGTATTCCATGCACATAATTTATACCTTAATTAAGTTACATAATGAGTAAGTTGGCCACATCTTCATCTTGCACAAAATATAAAATAATTATATAGCAAAATTAACCAGCAGGGGATAAAATAATAAAAAAGATTTCACTTAAAATCGTTAAATGTACACTTAAAAGTATATGAATAGAAAATAAATAAAAATTAAAATAGATAAATTATAAGATTAGATGTACATTTATAAATAGATAAACATATAATATGCATATACCTTAAATATATCTTAAATGTTGCGATTGACATAAAAATGAATACTTGAATACACAAATTCAATATAAATATAAAGCAGTACATTCTTGAAGTCTTACGAATAAAAAGATCAGTGGGTGTAGTAAAATGGCTAATTGTCAATGAAAAGATAGATAAAAAAAAAAAATAAAGAAGGGAGGACAAATGCTAATTTTCCAGATGAGTCCAGTGATGTAATGACAAGAAGGAAACCATATGGCTTTCGGAAGCATGTGATATCCCGTTTCCTTATTCCAAGCATGCGTTTTGTTCCCTCGTAAGCGTGTATGATTGGGAAGTTGATTTGTAGGATTTTGTGAAATTATGTGATGTTCATTTATGGTATTTTGCTATTTGGGCTCCTTTTCCCAAATTTTTAACTGGTGGGACATAATTTTAATTTTAAAACGATTATTATGTAATGCAGCCTTTGAATTTTTTTATTTAATTGAATGATTTTTTATAATATATTTTTGAAAAAAAATTATTTATTTTATTTTCAAAAGTTAAATAATTTAAAAATGTTTTTTTAAAAAAAATATTTTTTCTAAATGTAACGTCAAACGAGCCATAAGAGTTTGGAAATTCTTTATAAATACCTAAAAAATGAGAAATAATTACAATTTTATTTTCTATTAACATTTTTTCAATTTTCAACAATTATAACAGTATATAAATATTAAAATCATCTCAAAATATACTCAGATGATATATTTTCAGTATACATTCGGTATATTTTGAGATATCTTAGTTTGATTTTTTACTAAAAAGTAACAAAAGAACAAAAACAATTCAATCCTTAGAGAAGAAAAATAATCAAAATTCAAAATATCTTAAAATCTCAAATAAATAGTTTGATATATTTTTATGAATATTTGGAGATATCTTGATATACCTCAGGAATTCCTTAACAATATCTTGGAAATATCCTGGGTATACCTTGAAAATTTTCAAGGAATTCCCGAAGATGAATTATTTTAGAATATATTGGATATATTTTGGGAATATTTCGATATATCTTTACAAATTCTATGAGAATATCTCAGTATGTCTTGGGAATACTTTTGGTATACTTTAAGAAGTTCTAGGGAATTCTCTGAAATGAATTTCTTGAGAATACCTGGGTATATTTTGGGAATATTTCGGTATACATTTGGAAATTATATGAGAATATCTCTAGTATATTTTGAAAATATTTTGGATATATCTTAAAAATATTTTAGTGAATTTCACCGAAAAAACAAAAGAAAAATCAATAACATAGGCAAAACTCAAAAATGTAAATAAATAAACTCAATTTCAAAGTTTTGTCTAAAAAAAAAAATAGATTAAAGCACAACAATAAACTTGGTCAACAGATAATCACGTTTAGTATTCTTCATAATACTAACATATACAAGAATGGATTTTGAATCTCATAAATCCAAATTCCAATTCAAATTGTCACAATTTACCATTTCAATCTTTTTCTCACACAGCAGTAAATTTAAATATCATTTTTACGATTTTGAACCCAACGAAAACACCCTCCAGTCAGTTCGTAGTCTTCTTCATTAATATCATTGTTGTTGTTGATAGGGAAGATGACGATATTCTTGGATAAAAGATGAAGAGGATCCAAGCATTCTCTGACTGATTGAGAAACATCGCAATTCGTGGCCTAGAAACTTACGGTAGGCGAAACCAGTAAAATATCTTATTCATTCTCATATTGAAAATAAAAAAGCAAAAAAAGTGGAAGTAAGAGAGAGGAAGAAAAACGTAGAAAAGAAAAAAATTTTCTGATAAAATTGAAAAGCTATAAACTATCTGTAATTATGATGTAGTTATGAAAAAAAAAATTTAAAAGTGGACAAATAGTAAAATTTCATCTAAAAATTTCTGATGTTGTAGGTATAATTCCAAGTGAGATAATAAGCAACTAACAATAAATTTTTAAATATAATCAATCTGCTACATTATCTGTAAAATTATCTAATTATACAGTGATACACATTTAATTATTTTATACACATTGGTTAATATGTATACGTACAACAGTTAATAAATATGCATAGATATATAACTGTGCAATTGGATTAATTTATAAATAATGTAATAAACTGAATTTAACTAAATTTTTGGTAACTTAAATCTACAAATCGATATAGCATTTAGTAAAATTAGTGGCTCCAATCAGCCTGCGGTTTTCTATATCTCAATGTTGAAATGAATTGATCTGGCTTCTAATCACTTATTGGGTCACCTTCCATTAGACACAGGCCTTCGGCTTCCAAATCTTGAGCAACTTTCCCTTGTTCAAAATCACCTGAGTGGACCAACCCCTCACTCAATCACCAATGCCTCAAAACTTTGTGTCCTTGGCATTTAACCTCTTTAAGGGTATACTTTGGTACACTTGCAAATTCCATGGGGAATTTGTCTACCTCTCTTCAGACCTTTAAAGCCAATCACGTTAGATTTGAAGGCAACATCCCAAGTCTAATTGGCAATTCAATTCAAGCAACCTGATTGGAATAACCCTGAAAAACAATGAATTCACTGGAAATATTCCTGGTGAATTTGGAAGATTACAATATCTCCAAGACTTAATTCTCTGTTGCATACAACAAATTACAAGGCCAAATCCCATATGAAATGTGCCATTTGCGGAGATTGGGTTTCTTGTATCTAAGAGAATGGATTTTCAGGGCCACTTTCCATCATGCTTAATTAGATAACACATATCAACAGATTCAACACAAAAGGAATTGTCTCAGTACAAGGAAAAGGCTAACAGATGAGAAAGACCTTGATAGAACTGGGTCAAACAATTTTTTACCAGATGCAGTTACTCAAGTGGTTGACATTGATTTATTAATTAGAGAAAGATAACATTATGGAGAGGATCCATTTTCAAGTTGGCTCTTGAATGTAGTGCAGATTTGCATAAGGGGAGGAAAAAATTCTTTCCTATACTGAATCTATAAAGACCAAACTAACGAAAGAGCGTCACGTAGATAAAATAACTTATATGTCACTCTTCCATTTGTTTGGTTTATATTAATGCATACACTGCCTATGCAAGAATTTGTGGAGGAGAGGATATAAGCAAAGTGAATACCGTAGTTGATAATGTTGTGCCTAAATTAGTACAACACAATTGTACTTGGGATTCTTAATTAGGTTGCCTGAAAGGAACAGATTATGATGTTGTAGTTGAGAATTCATGGTCCATACGTATTATATGATTTTCACACTAACGTTATATTCAAGAAACGACAGGAAACAATAATTTTCCAATTTACAAAATGCATAATTTGGTCCCCAAAAATGATGTATTTATTATATTAAGTCCCTATACTTCCATTTTGTTCTATTGAGTCCCTGATAATTATTCTTTGCCCCATTTATTGAATCACTAAATAATTACTTTTTACTATATTAAATCCCCAAGTTTCTAACCCTACCCAATTATTACCCATATAAACAGTTATTGCATTATTGTTTATCAATAATTCACTCTTGCGATTTGGAATTGAGTTTCAGAAAATTACTTTTCCGAAAAAAATTTTTATTTTTTTGTAGTTTAGAAAAATAATTTTAGTAGAAACGGAGGAATAGCTATTTTTTCTAAAACTAATTTTGAAAAAAGTGGTTAAAAAAAATAATCAATTAAATTAAAAAAATAACAAAAATTGCAGACACTCGTAAACTTCTTTGAACATGATCAACGGACATACATACCCAAAGGTTTAAACCCAGTGGGAAACGTGTCAGGATCTTGATGGTGATGTCAAACAACTGTACAAGCATCCCAGCGGATGACCCTGACAAGGTAGAGCTTATCAAGTAATCAGAGATCAGTAAAAACCTGCTAACACACTAACCCTCAGGTTTGACCTTGACCCATAAAACCAATACGCCAAAAGCCTGACCAAACCAACCACCACCATCGACGCAACAGCCAAACCGCCCAATTGTCAAAACAGTAGCAGCAAAAAAGCAAGAAATCCGGTGCTTAACTATCATTTTCATTTTTCACACTAGAACAAAGGGTAAGTATGGAAAAGAGAAAGTGACCGAAAGGGTAGAAATTTAAAGAAAGAAAGTTAAAGGAAAGATTTCAATTTGGGGTTGGGCAGGTGAAAAAGCTTTTTGCAATTGCACGCCTTTTAATTGTGAAGACAAAGAGTGGTGAAAGTCTACAATGTGCAAGTCATTTTCGTGGGTCGGGGATAGCGATATTTACCTTCCCTGGGAAAACGGTGACAATGGGCTTCATGGCTTTTTTTTTTTATTATTCATTCAGCTTTTCAAATGGGTCTTTTCATGCCTTCATTCTTTACTAGTTTTTTCTCCATTTTTACGGCTTTCACATTTCTCATGCTCATTAACTATTTCTATTTAATCTAGCTTCTAATTTTTATAATTTGTAAT